>VDFB02090253.1:0-11105 GCA_007258455.2 Sequoia sempervirens | reverse complement strand
GCTTAAATGTCAAAATGACTTTCGACTTTTCTTTTCTTTATTCTTATAATAGAGGAAACATATGTCCATTCAAAACAAATATCCATTTCCTTTTATAGGATTTTTTAAAAAGATGTCAGGTCTGTCCCTTAATTATAAACTAAGGGATGACACATAAAAAATATATTATAATATATAATTTATAATTTAATATAATATATAAACTATAATTCCATACCATACCGCATTCCCAAAAATATTCGTCGAAGCTCCATTGAATCTGCTCCCATTGGCTGGTGAAGGCGGCCCGGTGGGGGAAGAGGCGAGGGACCCAAGGGCAACCAAACGGGAAACATTGGAGCCATCTAGAAGGAAGAGATATAGTCTTAATTGTCGCTAAAACTGGGCGGTTTTGGAAGATCATCAACAAGATTAGGGTATTCCGTCCGTCCTGCCGTCCGTGCTGATGAATGATGCTTTTGTAGGTCGGTGCTCATTGTCATCAGCCGCCACGAGGTTGGCGAGATTCTGGATTATCGCGTCTCCAGCGTGTCCCAGCACCCGGTTACCGCCGTCTGCCAAACGTCCGCTGCGGGGATGAAACGCCCCACAACGTAACGTAGGTAAAGGGTGGAAGAACCAGCGGTAATTAGCTCAGCCTTAAACTTCATGAGGAGGTTTTCGGTAACCTAGGAAACCTAGGGACTATTAGGGAAATGGTATGGTGTGAACTTCAACTGGGATTATTTAATCAAGTGGTGGAAAGAGCAGTGGGGATCAGATCTGCAGTTCATGCTGCAAAACTGCTACTTCTTGGTAACGTGCCCATCTAGAAGCATAAGAGATGAAATCATCAATGGTGTCTGGGTTTTGGATGGGTTTGGTTTCTATCTAAGACAATGGAGAGTCGGTTTCGATCCGTCAACTCATGAGATAGAAACCCTCCAAGATTAGTACTCGCTGCCTAATCTTCCTTAGGAATTTTGGGCTCCTAGTATATTATAAGAAATAGGGAATCAGTTGGGCACTTTTTTTTTCTGTAGAGGAAAGGAAGCTGGAAAGGAAAAACCAAACTTATGTGCAAATATCTATAGAGAATACACAAACTTGGCAGATCTGGGGAGAGATTGAACTCATATCAGATTATGGGTGTTGGGCTCAAAATTTGGAATGCGACACTTTTACTCAAAATAACCTAGTTCGTTCATTGGGGTGTAGGTGCTCAAAAGAGGAAAATGGAAAATCCGGATCACTGGCGGCCTTGAAATATTCTCCTAGGCCAAAGAATAGGACAACAGGGGAGGAGGTTGCATTTAGTACACCTCCAAAGGCAAGGGTTTTGAATCAACAGTCCATTGCTTTTGGGAACTCTCCAATATCCTCGGTGGTGACTTCTTTGCATGATGAGACAAGCCCAATTTTAGGCTCAAAGGCCATCGAGGTGGAGGAATTCCAAGAGCTCTAGTCAGATAAGGGGGAGCAGGAAACAACTCTAGAAGAGAAGATTTTAGAAACTTTGGAGCTCCTGGGAGGAGATTGTCATAATGTGGAATTTGACTCTCTAATAGAAGTGGGGAAGGAGTTGATGGAACTAGCGGTGGTGACTAAAGCAAAATTAGGGGCATTGGATAAAGGTTTTGAGATAGAAGGACTGGAGAAGGTGGGTTTGAAAGATGGGGTAGGGAATATGGAATTGCTTAGCCCGCAGTTTGGAAAAAAGAGGAAGTTGTCTGACGGTTTGGCTGTGGCTAAAGTTAAGTTAGGCATTCATTAGAGGGACATTTTGAAATCATCTCTAGACTGTGGTGAACACAAAAAGAGAGGCAAAATCCCTAATCTAGAGAAGAGGAAATTGGATGGGGAGGCTTGCGGTCATAAAAAGATAGACCTAATGATTAAAGTAGGGAAGGGTGATGCCCTTCCTGAACAACAATGAGGCTATTAACTTGGAATGTTAGGGGCTTAAATGCCCCTAAAAAATGGAGCCTTATCAGGTGACATCTAGTAGTAAGCCAATCAGACATTTTTCTTTTACAAGAAACAAAATTAGGAGGTACAAATCTGGTAAATTTTGGTAAGAAGTTGAAGGTGTGGAAATGGTTTGATGTGGAAGCGGAAGGTGTCTCAAGAGCTTTATTAATCATTTGGAAGCCCTAATCTGTGATAGTAGAGAGCCTAAATTTGATTTTCCACTAGATGGTTTGCAAGATAAGGAGTTTGCACTCAAATCTCCAGCTTTGTCTAATCAATGTGTATGGCCCTTCATTGTGCATTCAAAAAAGGCAGGTTTGGCTAGAACTGGATGGGATCCTTGGTGGGTTGGATCATAATTTTTGCATTCTTGGGGGCAATTTTAATGCCATTCTTCGGAGGGAGGATAAGAAAGGAGGCTCCAGAAAAATGCTGCAATCTCATTATGATTTTCAAAGTTTTGTGGACAAGAACGAGCTACTGGAAATCTCAACAAGAAATGGTTGTTTCACCTGGACAAACCGAAGGAAAGGGTTTGGAAACATTGCAAAAAAATTAGATAGATTCTTATTTAAAGGAGATTTGCGGCTCTTCCCCTTTACCTTTGCAAGCAAAATTAATCTGGGGATTGGTTCTAATCATTACCCAATGCAACTCCAGATCGACGGTGAGAAGGGCCCGGTGTGGTGTCCTTTCAAATTTGAGATGATGTGGTTTAAGGACTCTCAAGTTATGGAAAAGTTGGAAAAGTGGTGGAAGGAGTGTTCCCTGGGGGGATCTTGTATGTTCAATGTGGTCACAAAACTAAAATTTGTGAAACAACATCTTAGGCAATGGAATAGGGAATGTTTCAGGAACATTTTTTCCAAAAAAATACAAACAGAAAGTGAGCTTGCCCTCCTTGTAGAAGAAATCATGACTAAAGGGATGGATGATGCATGTTATAAGAGAGAACAGGAGCTTTCCAAACTTTTACAGGAGATTCTGGCAAAAGAAGAGATATTTTGGAGACAGAAATCTAGGGAAGTCTGGCTAAAAGCAGGAGATCGAAACTAAAAATTGTTCAACAATTCCACAAATGCAAGGAGGGAACATAACAAAATATCCTGTATCAAAGATGCAGATGGTAGACTGGTGGAAGATATAACAAAAATAAGCACCTTTGCAGTATCGTATTTTCAGAACTTGCTTAATGATTGGGATGGGTCAAATCGTGAAGCTCAAACTGTCTCACTAAATGCCATTCCAAAATTGATATCCCAAGATCAGTTGAAGGCCTTAAATTCTAGGTTCACTGAAGCAGAAGTGAAGGAGGAAGTCTTTGAAATGCAGCCAGAAAAATCCCCTGGGCTGGATGGGTTTTTGGCAGTGTTCTTCCAGAAATGTTGGGAGTTCGTGGGAAGGGACATTTGGGAGGTGCTAGAGGATTCAAGAAGATCAAAAAGTGTCCTTAAGGAAGTTAACAACACCTTAATTTCCCTCATCCCAAAGAAGGAGAAATCGGATTCTTGGGAAGACTTCTGCCCAATTTTTCTGCGTAATACACTCTACAAAATTCTAGCCAAAGTGGTAGCTAATAGGCTAAAGAAGATTTTACCTTTGATTATTTCTAAAGAGCAAACATGCTTTATTCCTGGTCGATCAATATTGGACGGGGTCATTTTTGCTCAGGAAGTCATTCACTCGGTACAGAAACTAAAAAAATTGTTGATGCTTTTGAAGTTGGACATCAGGAAAGCTTATGACAGAGTGAATTGGAGATTCTTGTTTAAGGTAATGGAAGCCTTCAGCTTTTAAAAGGATTGGCTAGATTGGATGTTTTAGTGGATAGCCTTTCCGTGATTTTCTGTGCTGATCAATGGCTCTCCTGAGGGTTTCTTTACTACATCCAGAGGATTGAGGCAAGGGGACCCTTTCTCTCCATTCTTGTTTATCATAATGGCAGAAGCTTTAGGGAGGACAATCAAAAAAGCAAGAAGGAATAACTAGATTGAGGGTCTACAGGTTACTAGCAAGCTACCTAATATTACACATCAACAATTTGTGGACACAATGTTGTTCGGTGTTGCCTCAACTAGGGAAGCACAAAGGTTGAAAGGCATTTTAAAGGATTACTTCTGGACTTCAGGGCAGAGGTGAGTAAGGCCAAATCTGAGATTTTTTTCTTTAATACTAGCTGTCCATGTGAAATTCAAATCCTGAGAATTTTAGGATTCAAGAAAGGCCAATTACCTTGTAAATACCTGGGTCTCCCATTAGCTAAAGGAACCCAAAATGAAAATGTTTGGAACTCCTAGGTGGAATGTTGCAAGGATCGACTTTCTTCATGGAGAAATAGATGGCTCTCTTGGGCAGGTAGATTAACAATGTTGAAATCTATCATCTCTGCTCTCCCTGTATTCATGATGTCTTGCCTCCAATTATCAGTTGGTTCGTGTAAGAGCTTGAATTGAGTGATGAAGGATTTCTTTTGGAAAGGTAACTCCGATCAGAAGAAAATCCCCCTCATAAAATGGCAAAAGGTTTGTGAAAAACATGAAAGTGATGGTGCTGGTCTAAGGAATCTTATTTTGCAAAATAAGGTGTTGGGGGCAAAGCTCGCATGGGCTGTTCACTCCCATCCTGATTTGAAATGGGTGAAGATAGCGAGAGAAAAATACTTGAAAGAAGATCCTTACTGCTTCTTGGTGGCAAAATCTCTACCAATGGGATCTTGTTTATGGAATTTTATTAGGCACTCCAAAGATCTCATTATTGACTTTCTCACATGGGAAATCAAAGATGGGAAAGAGGCTCTTTTCTGGGAGGATTCTTGGGGAGGGCATCTTGCATTGGCTGAAAACCCTATGCTTAATCGAGTTAGGGAAAGAACAGAGTATGCTTGGGGTACGAAAGTTTGTGATTATATTGACTTCTCAGATTCTTCTCCGGAGGGTCCATATGTGTGGAAATTGGTGATGAGTATGAATCTTGAAGTTCAGGAAATGGAAGCATTTGAACAGGTCTTAGCAGAAAGAAGGATTTGGTGTAGGCAGGGAAATGACTGTTTGAGATGGGATGCATCCCCTAGTGGTTTCTACTCAGCCAAAATTGGATATGCTATCCCATCTTCTTCAGAGGTAGGAAATTCAGTGATCCCAATGAGATTATGTTGGAATAAAGCATGTCTCCCAAAAGCAAGTATTTTTGCCTGGGTAGCAGCGCAAGGCAAAGTTCTCACTGGGGATATATTTATCAAAATGGGTTATCACGGACTGTCCAAATGCCCACTTTGCCATGAGGTAGAGGAAATAGTGGATCACCTATTTTTAAATTGCAAGTTCACATATCAGATCTGGAGTTGGTTGTGTGCAAAGTTATCATGGTCTACAACTTTTCCCAACAAGTTGTTGGAGTTACTCATTGCTTGGTCAAATTCTTTTAAAAAATCTCTCTTTGGGGATCTATGGGTGTCAAGTCCTTCACTGGTATTATGGGAAGTTTGGAAGGAGAGGAATCGATGACTTTTTCAAGATAAGGAGATGTCGATTCCGAGGTTGCAATGTAAAATAGAGGCTTGCATTGTAGAAATTTTTAATGTGAGATTGGAGAATAAAAATATAGGCAAAATAAATTTTGCAAAATGGGATGCTTGGGTATTAAAACAGTGGTTTGGGATTAAGGCTTTGCCTTTTGGAAGTGTTGGGAATGCGACATCAGTGGAGATGAGAAACAAAGTAGTGTGGATTCCTCTAGGATAGGGTTGGGCCAAATTAAATTTTGATGGGGCGTCAAAAGGGAACCCGGGGCCATCGAGAGCAGGTTGTATTGTTCGAACTTCCACGGGTCAAGTCTTGGGAAAAATAGCAAATTCCCTCCCCATAGGCACTAATAATGCTACAGAATTCCAAGCACTTTTGCTCGGTCTGTCTCTTAGCAAGGAAATTGGTGTTAAAAATCTAGTGGTCGAAGGGGACTCCACTCTTGTAATAAATGATCTCAGGAATCATCAGATACAGAACTGGAAGCTGGGGGAGTTTTTAGATGCAACATTAGAACTACTAAAAAGTTTTGATCAAGTGATGTTTAATCATATACTGAGGGAAGGTAATGTTGAAGCTGATAGTCTATCAAACATAGGTGTGACTGGTCCAAATCTCAAAGAAATCAGCATAATAAACATTTAAATTTTGTGGGAGGTTGGGTGGGCTCCCCCTCCCTCCCTTCTTTTTCTCATCTTCACACTAACGTGCTAGGAGGGCCAACTAGGAGTTGAGGTGGTGAAAAGGAAGGGGCTAAGGGGGACATAAAAGAGTGTGACTAGGAGGCTGGTCACGTGATGGAGGCGACAATTCTCTTCCCAGAGTTCAAGGATTCCGTAGGCATCATTCCCTGAAGGTTGTTTAATGCGGATAAAATGCGACACATGTGGAGGGAAGTCATTAGCAAGGATGGCGGTGGGTTGGTACATGGAAATAATCGAACTATAAAGTTTAAGTGGGCAATTCATCTCCTTAATTCCATTCAATTGTGTTGATTATATCAGTTAGTGGCGATTTTAGTGGTGGCCTCTAGTAGCGGAATTTATTTGTTTTGGTGGTGGCGTTCATGGTGAAGCATTCTTGCTTTGTCATCGAATTCTCCATGGATGGCATGGCAAAGTTTGGGGTGGAAACGCCAATCTCTCTAAAATCTTTGGCTAGACAAGCCTCCTTCAGAGAAGTTAAAGACCAATGACTAAAGTGGATTCTCACAAACAAGGACTCGTTAGTCTTGGTGGTGACAAAAATGATCCTAGGAGCTGGTCATTTGGCTAACAAGGAGTTCGGTAGGGATAATCTTCACATCTCTTCCCAGTTTTTGGCATCTCTTCTAGACAATAGTGAATCCAAGGTCATGGCTAAACTACTGTTGGTTAAGATGTTTCGCAAGGATCTGGTGGGAGGGGTAAATGAGGTGTTGAGTTTTATTGTGGAGGGCAAGGGTGTTCCAAGGCCAAGTGACTTTGCAGCTATTCAAGGTTCGGACGAGGCCATAAAGCTTTTCTCATTCCTTCTTGACTTGAGTGGTCTAGCGTTGAGAAAACATAGGATGGTGGTGGCAGTGGCCATCGAATTCCTGAAGAAATTCTTCAGCCTGATGGCTGTGGGTGATGTCGAGTGGGTAAAAGTCTTTGAAGATTTTTCTGTTTTAAATAATTTTCTGTGAATTTATTTATGTAGATTTTGGTTCTAGTAGTTTTTTAGAGTTTATCTCTATGGTCCAATGGCGTCTTTCAATCTCGGGGTTTATAATTTCAGTCTCTTAATGGCCAGTTTGGGAATTTTTGGTGACTGGGACTTGTATGTTCAGGGTCGGGGCCAAACCTTTATGGCCTTTTGGGTTGGTAGTTGGCTTTGATGGCAGGGTGGTGGTTTTTGGATGGAGGGGTCTCCTATTTTTGGTTGGCTAGGTCTCATTTTGGTCATCTTCGGGGTGGTTTTCTGGTATTGGTGGTAGGGATGGGTTGGCTGGTAATTAATGGCGGAAGCTTTTCCTGCATTTGCAAACGTTTGTACTCCTTTTTTATCTAATATAAAAATCAAACTTGCGTGTCAAAAAATAAATAAAAATATAAACTAATATATATTATATTATATTATAGTATAATATAGTATATTAATTATGTAATATAATATATATGATATAAATATTATATTATATAATATATATGATATAAATATTATATTATATATGTTAATTAAAAAAGATATTCAAAATACTACGAATACATTTTGAAGAACATGCATTATTCATTATGTAATTTTTTTTATATAATATATTTAAAAGTACTATTTTAAAATATATTTAGAATATTTTGAATGTATTCAATTATTAAAATATGAAATTTTATAAAATTAAATACATTCAATCATTAAAATATAAAATTTTATAAAAATTAAATTTCTATTTTATTGCACAAGCTTATACTTTCATATTTTTTTAAAATTTAAATATTTAAAAGAAATCTTATACATAAGATTTAAAATTTTATTTTAAAATTGAACATTGTTTATCAATAATCAAATTAAAAATTTATGAATAAAATTATATTTTTATCAAAATTTAAACATTAATTTATATTAAAAATATCAAATTTTAATATTTAAATTATTTTAATATAAACAATTTTTTAATGATTTCAATATTTTTATATTATATTCATATTTTTTACATTATAATAAAAATTCTAGTTTTTATTTAAATTTAATAATATTCTAAATATTTTAAATTTTTAAAAAATATAATTAAATATTTAAATTTTTATATAAAAGAATAAAATAAAAATAATATATATTAAATAAAAAATTAAAATTAAATATAACTTTATCATTTTAAACAAGTGCTAAGTTTATAGACCATTCTTCACGACAACCAATAAAGGAGATGGCATAAATTTTTCTTTATAGAAATGCAAGGCCAACTGACACATCGGTAATGTTAGAAAACTTTTAACGCCGACAACGACAACTAAAATAAGGTTTGGGTTAAAGAAATAGGTAGAATTGAGTTAAAGAGGTGTTGAGTTAAAGAGGCACGCCCACCTAAGTAGTCAGCGTTGCTTAGTGTGTGACATTTAAGCCCAACCAGTAGTTGTTTGTTATTGGAGAGAGAAGGATTCATACTATTGAGCCTGTCGTGGATATCTGGGAAGGACAACAAGAGCTTGAAGCTAAGCATAAATGATTAGAAAGTGCTGAGAAATAGAAATATTATAGGCATGTCTTATTTGATTTGATTGCATTCATTTCCCGGTTGTTATGATATATGAAATCTAAGAATTTATAGGTAAAAGAAATGTTAATACGTAAAATGTATATTTGTGCATGTGAAAATGACACAACTAAGTTTATTTACTTACAGCTATATCATTTAAATCTTCATTTATGTACAACAGAGAAGCTTAGCTTGAATATGAGACTTCTTATTATCATACTAGTTGCAATATGTTCATTTAAGGGAATGAATATACATATGTATATATTAATATTGAATATATTAGCCTACTGATCTGAACTGGATAGAGATATTCTTTTATACTTGTAAGTGTAAATATTTGATTGGCATATATATATATATATAGTACATTTATTAGAATTATAAAATGTATTCTTAAATGAAGATGGAGAAAACATAGAATAATCAGAAATATTTATGAAGTTATTTTGATATTAGTGAATAAAACTTGTATTTAGCTGTGTCACGAGTTGATAAGACCTCAAGTGATAGATAGATTCATGAGTCAGTGTCATCATTTGAATATACTATAACTTATAAAAATAAAATGTTTTGATAAATAAGAGAGTATTACACTCTTGAAATAATTGCTAGGACATACGGACACTTGGAAATAGCCAAGATTTGAGAAGTTGTGAGTACGTAATACAAATGTTCATTGCGAGGAGTATTTTTTTATAACCTTAGTCATTTACTAACTATAGAATGATATACATGATTGGTCTTAAATCCTTGTGAAATGTTAGATAAACAGTCACACAAATCAACTGAGTGTTAAACCATAAGTGGATTGTTGTTTCCAAGTCAAGTTAGAGGTGTGTGAACTCACGACTACATTTCTTATGGAAGTGTTTATTTTATTAAAAACTTTGGCCAAAGTAATGCAAAAGTCTTTGCTTGCATTCAGTCAGTTTGAATTGTGTTCTAGATTGCATAATCCAATCAAATTGGTCATACTTAGTTAGAAGGTTGTCTAAATTTGTATGGTCGATTGGGTTATGTAGGACACAACACTAGTACTCAAATTACATAAATTTGTTGGTTTCCTTTGTCTATACTCTTTGTGAAGGCTAGGTCCACTTCCAGATGGAAGGTGTGCAGGGATTGTCGGTCTGTGGTTGGAGGTAAAGAACTCGGGTGATGCTCTCCCTTTTGCAGATGACTTCACTGAGACTTGTGAGATAGATGCATGATTTCAGATATGAAAGACTTTATAACACTTCTGCTATATTGTAAACATGTTTTCTTTAGATGTAGTTCATATATGTAATGTGAAAGAAAATATTATCATAACTTTACTTATTGAAATTGTTGTTTTTCAAATTCAAATGATTAATAGTTTCCACTTATTTATTGTTCATGTTAAATAAATGTTATATGAAAGTCAAAAAAATTATCAATTTTTAGCATGTGGTTATTTAATTTCTAGTTAATTCATTAAGTAATTCCAAATTTAAAATACAAGTATGTTACATATGGTATCGGAGCTACCAGGTTCAACACATGGACCTATAATCTCATTATGAGAAATTTTTTCAAACATTAAATAGTTAGCTAATGTTTGAAAGTGTTCTTGTGCTAGAATGGTAGGAAAAAGAACAAGGAAATCTACACCTAAGAACTTGCCTAGCCTAATGGCCAAGAAAGAATCATCTCTGAAGGTAAAAATCCAAGAAAATATCAACTAGTTGGGAGGTGCATGGATTTCTAACTCTAAAACCCTTTCCAATTCTCTTTAAAAGCACATTTGGTTGTAAAGGAAATAATGTAATAAGACAACAAAGAAGACCATAGTACCTATCCCCTTTGTTAAACCAAGTAAACCATCTACACATTGTGATATGCCATTCAATTATGGTCATGATGCACGTAAAGTAGGAAAGCAAGTGATGGAGGAGTACCTATGAGTACACCCACCCTCCAAGTTTATCCTAGTAGATTTTAATGATGAAGAACTCAAAGAAATACCTTTGTTTGATAGCAACCTGTAGTCACATAAAATCAAATTTTTTTATTAAATAAGGATGTTTAAGATCCACTAAATAAAATATAATAAAGTTTTTAATTTTAGCCAAATCTGTGTATTAAAATAAATATTGCTATAATTGATGATTTTTAAGTGCAAATGTTAAAATTTAGAGGATCTAAATTAAACACTTAAAATGAACTTTAGGTGTGAAGTAGAAATCCAACATGGTGCAAACTCAAATAAACCCTGGAGGAAGTTAGGAGGTTTCAAATCCTTCTAAACAACCAATGGTTGAATTGGATCAAATTCTAACCATGTTAAATGAAACAAAGGAAAGTCTTGGTACCTTGGAGCAGGAAGTGAGGGGCCAAAGTAAACTAGAAAGAGAAAATGAAAGGGGCAAATGAAAATAGGCATGGTGGCACCACTC
>VDFB02090252.1:0-42626 GCA_007258455.2 Sequoia sempervirens | reverse complement strand
TCTCAATATTCCTTCGAGAACAAACTTCATGATCCATCGATGAAAAAAAAAGAAAAAATCATATCAAATAAATCCAAAACTTCATGAGCATGGAGTTGGTAAGAAACATTTAGCCCACCTTTTCAAAACCCTTGTCGTTTTCTCCCATTCATGCAAAAGCACAAACCTTGTACTAAAAACACCCAAAATTAGAGCAACCAACCCCTGAACTTTTCATGTGGATTTCTCATGATATTTTTAAAACTTAAATGCGGATGGAGCGGACTGAACGAACTGGGCTTCCACGAAAAATAATAGCGTGTGGAAGATGGCAGGAAATGGTCTGAAAAATAAATGATTTTAATGATTTGAAGACTTTACTGAGTATAACGACACCAAAAGCTTAGTTGGCACTCGTGAGTTTACTGTAGATATTAATAACAAAACTGGTATCGTCGTTTACGATTTAATCAAAACATCCTCAGGCAAATCTGTCAACAGATAAGCATAAAATCCTTTTAAAAAGATAAAGATAATACTCATAATAACAGTATCTCGGCCATTCATTTCTCTCACCTATAGTGTTTATCATGTCTTTTAGTAGGGAATGCCAACTTTTGGCATAATACTTGATTCCAAAAACTTTGGCAATTAAGATAGATGTTAGAAAAGCAAAGCAATGATGTGTTGGTTGTAGTTATTCCCTTGTCTTCTTTTTTTAAAGAGGATAAAATTGTATATTTTGTAATTCTTTTGTTTTACATTATTTTATGTGGATATTGTAATTTTTAGTATTTGATTTGTTTTGATTTTGATTTTGAATTGTTGTTTTTATATTTAATTTGTCATTTTATATTAGGATCGGTTCATTTTTTGTTTTTTGTTTTTTTAAACAGATTGTATTATACTATGAATATGGTCTAATCTTTCGATTTTGAAATTTAAATTTTCTATTTTCTTAGGTCGAAATACTAGGAGTGTGATTGTTATCTATCATTTTGTATGCTAAAGGTCTTAAGGTGTGTTTAGAACTTGCATTTGAAGACATAATCTTAGATCATTTTTTAATCATTGAAGAGATCAACCCACAATACATAAGCATATACATTCAGTGACATTAGTCTCTTGATTTGGTCTAATATCAGTCTTAATTGCATCAGCATAATGTATTCTATATTTTGTGTGTTCAATCTTGTTTATCTACCCCAAGGTGTGACTATTATGAAGGAAATCAACAACCTTTTCTCTACTTCTAGTAGGCACCAAAAGGTACCTTTCAACACCACCAACTATCAGATGCCTTACTACAAACTCGAGGGATCAAGATGTAGATATCTTGAAGGAAAGATTCAATAATGGATAGAATTGTGTAGGGGAAAAGAGTTCAAGCATAGAACCATGTGTGTGATCTGGCTCTTAAAAATCTTAGAATACTTCTTTCTCAAGGTCCTAATCACTAATCATGTTCCATATCATTATTTCCAATCATTTGTCATAGTTTCTAAATCAATCAAATTCAACAATACACTATACAAATGGATAATCTCTACTATTTTAAATATTTTTATCTCAATTTACTCTATCTTTATTATTTAAATATTAGATTATTTATGCAAGATATAATTATTTCCTTACAATTTGATAGTGATAACTAGTTCATGGATTAAGATAATTAAATATAATTTAGAATGTGTTTAAACAAGTTAGTATTTCAACATTGTTTAATTTATAAGACATTATAATTTTATCTTTAAGTTATTTTTAAATAATTGTTTGATATTTTATTTTATGTATGATCTTTTTTTGAGTAATTTAGTTGGGAAGAGTAAACATAATGAAGATTAGCATTAACAATGACATTATTGAGGTCCTACTTTTTAATTTAAACAAATTAAATTGTTCGTACACTTTCATGGATGTTAGAGATTAAATTAATCTAAAATACATTAAAATTCATTATTGTCATATTAATTTATGGAAGTTAGAATGATGGATTTATCTCTTAACAGTAAAATCAATTGTAATGTCAATACCTTAGTCATCTTACAAACAATATCATTATTTTTTAATATATACCTTTACAATTTTAATTAAAAAATGATATTATTTCCTTTCCTTAACTCAACTAATCTTTAATACCTTCTAGTTTACAACAATTAAAATTATTTGTATATTATTTATACAATGTTTAATTATTAAAAAACGATGTAAGAGTATCCCTAACCCAACAATACTTATGTGGTAACCAAAATTATTTTATGTTATTTTCTAAGTTTTCTCTATTTTGTAGTTCCATCTACAGTTTGGAGATAGAGTTTGTGCTTTCTCATTTGTTATTCTTTGGGTCATGAGATAATACTATATTAGTGAAAGTGGATCTAGCTATAGCAATCTTACTCCACTATTTCACATAATGTCCTTACAAGTTCTCTTCTTTATGATGATAATTTGAGTTGTGTGATAACAACACAATTCTAATTCTTCACTTGCACTTATATAGTACTTTTGCATTTATGGTCTTATTGATACATAATTTGTTCTTCCAATCAAATTGGGATCCTACAAGAGTGAGGGCTTATTCAAGAAGATGGCATCCTTGATGTCATTCAAATTTATATTCAAATTCTAATCTTTAAATTAGTGCCAAGTCACGGGATCATTTTATAGTGGGATTCTTAGATCTTGGTCCGTGCTAATTGTCCCTAGTTTTTCCTAAATAATTTGTACACTAATTAATCCACCTTGAGTGGACAAGTTATAATTTTTCCATGTTACTACTTTTGGAGGTTCATATCAATCATTGGAGATTGTAATGGGGTCTTGTTATAACCTCGATGTGCATAACTACACATCCTCAAACTCCATTATGATATTTCATCACTCTTAAATGGTTCTATCTTTTAGAAAATTGTAAAGAAATGAATATTATCTATTGATATTTTTATTTTGCACCTTGATGTACATGAATCACCTATTGATATTTAATAAAGATATATTTTATTGCATTCTATCTTTATGTCTTTTGTGTTAATTTGTTTGTGTTGAGTTGAGTTTCTTGGTTTGACATCCATTAACTAGGTTGTCAAACCTTACTTTGGATCAATTGGTATTAGAGCACATATGCACTTTACTTGTAGATGAGATCTATGAGGATCCATGCAAGTTTGATTTGTGTGTAGTGTGGCTTGAAGATACACTCATAGAATTTTTACAATGTCATTCAAGAGAGTCATTAGTTATAGTCAAATTGGGATCGCTAATGTGGATGAAAGATTAGAGTGACCAAATTGTTGAGAAGGATGTAATAGATGATGGATGCAATGGAAGTAGATTTTGAAGAGGGTTTGTCTAGGAAGAAGACCTAGGAAGTGATTTATTGGAGAAAGAGTGAAGTGAGAAAGATAAAGTGAGTGGAAGTGTTCAATTTAGATGTAGCGAAGGAGGGGTTTTTGTGGGCCATATTCGGGATTGGTCAAAGCACTCAAATAAAATTAACATTCTTTGTTGGATCATTGAATCTAGAAGAGTTGGTCATATTGATCAACAAAATGGTGGATTTTTTCAAGTTTGAAGACCTTTTAGAATTGTAGAGGGGTGGAATTTCCTAGATGAAATTAAAATGACATGCCATATTATTGCCAAAGGAGACATAATTTCAAAGATTGAAGAATTTCATGGAGAAGACCATGCTCATTAGGATTAAATAATTGATAAGTTGAAAGGAAATCTCCTACCAAGAGATGACCAATTGGGCCTTCTAAGGAAGTTAAATTTGTGATAATAAGAGGGTAGAATGAAGGAATGCACTAATTAGTTTCATAAGCTAATCATTAAAATTGGACATCATGATCTACACTAAGTAAAGGTGGCACAATACGTAAATGTATTATAGTTTACCATCTAGGAGGAGATAAGTGTACTAAGGATCTATACCATTGAGGAGGCATAACAATTTTGCTTAAAGCTTGAGGAGAAGCAAAGTATAAGGTAACAACATAATACCAAAAGAAAAAGGAAAGTTTGGTGGTGGTGGAGATAGACCAAGTGTTAAGAAACCTTAGAAATATTGAGGAAGGGAAGAAACCTCTTCCAAGATAACCATTATTATATATGATAGAATAATCTTATAAAAAAATTGAGGGGGGACTAAATCTCATGGCAGAGGGTTCTATGACACTTGTTTTTATTGTGAATAATTTGGCTATCAAGACAATAAGTAATAAGATGAAGTTTATTAGTAAAAAGAGGAAGGAGACCGAAACAAATATTAATTAGGCCAAGTAGGAGTCAATTGGATTAGTAGAAAGAGTAGAACAACCTAGAAGTGTGGAGAGACTCTCATGATGAGGAGAATGTCTATAATGTCCTCTTGGGTCCAAGCCTTGCTAATTTAAAAGGGGAGTCATACATGATGGCCAAGAAAACACCTATAATTTTGTCATATTTTTTCATAGAAGGTTCTTACAAGTTTTTTGTATGATGACAATATTAGTTGCACGACAATGCCATGTTTCTAATCCCTTGTTACCACTCATATGTGACTCATTTATTTATGGTATTATTGATACATCATTTGTTCTTCCAATCATTGGGCTCTTATGAGAACAAAGTCTTATTCAAGAAGATGACATCCTCAATGATACTTTTTTTTTGTATTTAAATTCTAATATTTATCTTTATGGAAAGTCATAGGGCCATTTATGGTTAAAGCCCTGGATCTCAATCAATATCAACTATCCCTAACATATCTCAAAGAACCTATACCTATTTTAATCCACCTTGAGTGGATAATAGAATTCTAACGATGCTCCTAATTTGAGGGAGTTGTCCCAGTCCTCAAAGATTGTAATAGATTTTTGTTAGAACCCAGGAATGTATAAGTATGCATCCTTGAATTTCATCATGACATCTCATTACTCCTATAATGGTTAGAGCCTTTGGAAAATTGTAAATAGATAACCATTATCTATAGACACTTTTCCTTTGCAAATTGATGTATAATTTTTCTATTGATATTCAATAAAGATCCATGTTATTGTATTTTTCCTATATGTTTTTTACATGAATAAATGCGTTGAGTTGATTGCTTGGTTTAACAACCCTTAATTGGTATAGATTAGACCTTGCCTTGGATCATAATATCATATTGAATATCTAATCTCATTTTTATTTCAATCATTGTTTACAAATAACTTTTTTAAAGGTGTTTTATACACATATGATGAGTCGGAAATAAGAAGAAAGAAAAATATTACAATACTGATAATAATAACATGGATGCCACTCTCGCTTTTGAATATTTCAAAACTATCAAGGACTACAAGAATTTTACTACAATAAGAAAAATCCAATGTATATTCCAAAACATAATAAAAGTTAAATTAGATTGTCGTTGAATGACATTTTTTTATAGGTATTAGATACCAATTTTGTCTAAAAGACATTAAAAGGTAATGACATCATGATAAGGCCAAGAAGTTAGATATACTCTTGGAGTTTATATTAAAAAAATAATTTAAAGATGACACCCCATAAACTAAACCTCTTGATAAACTAAAAAATATAGAAGACAAACATTGTGGATAGTTACAACAAATATAATAACTCAAACAATATGTTATACATTAAGATTTAAACAATATAAAATATATCAATAAAATTAAATAATATAAATTGACAAGTCACAAAGATCTTTTCTATAAAAGTATATATTTTTGTCATCATTAAAAAAATGCAAGTGATGGAGTTCCATCTCTTTAGCCTAAATATATTATTATCCTAAAAATGATCATTATTTGTAAAGTGGTATGGTTTGTTGTCTTGTTGATGTGCCTAAAAAGACTCTTAAATGTTTTTTTAATTGTAATTCAACATTGTTCATATAAAAGAAAACCATGAAAAATATATTTTATACATGAATATTTCTAAGATACAACTAGTCCAATAACTCAACTTACAATATAATCATTACTCTTATTTTGTGGTGTCCCCTCTTTTGGACTGCTTTTTCTTTTTCTTGTAATTTAGTGTGTCCAATATAAAAAAAAATTGATTAAACAATAACATTTAACATCCACAAATTTTTTATTCAGATCTTAGAGCAACGTAACAAAAACAAAAACAAAACAATTTAAAATAAAGACCAAATACATCTCAAATAGAAACAACCAAAGACAATAATATCAACATTCATAAAATTGACAGAAGAGTGACCCCAAAAAAAACAAACTATCCAACATTCATAAACAAAAATGAGACACCAAAAATATGAATCGACCATCAAATATACATAAATAAAATGTTTATATGATATTTTTTTTAATTGGAATTTTTTTTTATTAAAATAAATCAAATACTACAAATCAAAGGAGAACCAGTGAATAAGACTTTATATGGGCATTTATCCCAGTGAATAAGACTTTATATGGGCATTTATTATCTAACTTTATACCAAATACTTATTTTGAACTTATGACTTCATATTGTAAGCACTCCTTGATTTAGGGAGTTCACCATGTTGGGGGTATAATTTCTCTTACAACTTCACTAGTTAAAGCATTTCTTATTTTTTATTAAAATATTTCAAAGTTTGAGAAGTGGAAACAAAATGCTTTATACAACACGCATTTCAAAGAGAAGGGGGCCCTCTAGAAACGTATGGAGGAATGCTTATCATCATTTTTTAATGCTGAATTAAAAGTTAATAAATAAATGATCATAAAGGCTATGCTAACAAAGTAATCATAAAAGTAAATCAGAGGTGTAAACACAATTATTAAAGGTACTAAACAAATAGTTCTCAATCATCATTTTATAAAGGTAACAAAATCATCAAAAATATCATTTAGATTTTTCAATAATGTAAGTATTGGTATTAATTTTATACAAGTAATTATGTTTTATAGATATCGATATTTTTACATTTAAAGTGGATTATAATATAATGAGTAAGCATATATTTAAATCTAAAGTCGTCTTTTCGTTAAGTTGTTATGAATATGGGTAACTTAATCAAAAGACGACTTAGGGACAACTTAACCAAAAGATGAATTTTGGTTAAATTGTCATGAATCTCCATCTTATGAAAATCATCTAGAGATTGAACCTAACTCAATTACACATTCGAAGAATTTAAATCTTATAAATGATGTAATCATACTTTTGGTTAAATTGTCATGAATCTCCATCTTATGAAAATTATCTAAAGATTGAACCTAACCCAATTACACATTCGAAGAATTTAAATCTTAGAAATGACATAATCATAAAATGTACCATCATCCTTACCAATTTTACTACAACCCTTTCATTTTGATATCAATATTTACTTCTTCTTTTTTTAACTTAGAGGTATCCACCTAACCCAGTCCAACAACCAGTTGGGGTGAGCTAAGGCGAGACTAATCTCCTGAGGATGCACACAGTTACTCGCCAGCCATGTACATCGGGTTAACCCAGACCTCAGAGTCGAACCCGAAATCTATGGGGAGCAAACCCACGACCCAAGCCAACTCCACTACCCATTCGAGTTGATATCAATATTTACTTACCCAACCGTCCTTAATTGACTATGAAATGTGCACCATCATTCCATATCTATACATACTTGAGTCTCATTTGAGAGAGCACTTGTAGACCACCACTAATCCACTGACTAAGACTTAAAAAAATACTATTTTTTCTTAAAAACGGGTTCAAATAAATAACGTGAAAGGTATATGCTTATGTGGGAGACAACAAAGGCCAAGCCCGCGTATCTAATCTAATCACAATAATGACTGGCCGTGTTATAATTAAAAAGAGTGCTTTGTATATTGATGGAGCTTTTTAACAACTGCTATAATACTAATTTGGATGGAATCTTTTATGAGCTATAAAGTATAGGTATTAATGATAGAGGAGAATTTTGTATTGATATGGGATGTCTTTTTATGAAGGGATCAACCCAACTAACATAAGACTAAACATGCTTGTATTTCACTTCAACTAAGCATGTTCCTCATTTAAGTAATGCCATGTGCCTTCATTCAAGCCAAGTATCTCTCAAAAAAGTGGTTGCTTTCGGAATGGGAAGGGAATCCCCATCTTCTTTCATTGTACTTTCATGGTTTGAATGGTCTCATTGAAGAATTGACTAAGTTGTTGGAAGAGTAGAAAATAAGTCATATTTGGTGTTTTCAAGTCACTTTTGGAAAATAAAAGTATGATAATTAAGTGTTAGGGATGAAAGTTTGTTCACTCTAATTTTAGATTAACATGGATGTTCAACTTAATATGTATATTTTAAGATGTTTTAAAAAAGTAGAGATTGGAGTAAGATAGAAGGTTAATGATAGTTCATACGATAATTTATTTAATAATTTTAATTTCTTTATTGATTTTAATTTTTTATGTTTTTTTTTTAACTTAATAAATGAATTGACATTAAAGTATAGGTTGTTTATATTATGTGGATGTTATTATATGTTTTTTATTTTTAAATAAAGTGTTTTTTTATGTAATTAGTTCAATTGTACAAAAGACACACTCTCTCTTTGAATTGTTCATACCCATGTTTTACATCAAAGATGATGTGAGTTAGTCATTAATTGAACTATAAGCATCTTTACTCTTCATGTGATATTTGCCTCTATATAGGCCATTTTACATGCCACCATTATCACTAGCCTAAAACAATATGTGAAAAATAAAAAAGAGTTATCGTTAGACAATTTAAACATATATAATAAAAAATAATAATCTTTAGAGAAAAATATCATCAACTAGATAATACTTGAAGGGAAGGGCATATGCCTTTCCAATTCTCTAAGGCAAAGATGATTTCCTTTCCAAGCATCTCTCATACCTAAAATTGAGAAATCATATAGAGTAGATAAGAAATTAGTGATCTAAACATAATTTTCATCATCATGAGATTTTTTAGAAGAAATAAACTACCCTTAGAATTGATAAGAGATAGAAGAGCAATGCTTGATAGATTAGAAAACCCTTATAGACATGTGCCAAAGAATTTGTCATCTCATCGACTTGTACTAAGTTTGACTTCAGTGGGTTCTCAACATCTAAAATACAAAGAAATAAATTAATCAACTTGGTATCACTAAACCACTTTTCTAGTGTCTTACATCTGCATGTGGGCTTGTAGATAAAAGGGTCAGCCATCCCTAGTCAAGGTATTAAATGAATGTGGATAATGAGTTATTCATTTCTTACAAAAATATCAATACTTCATCATAGGAAAGGCATCTAAAATATGAAGTGATCATCAATGTTTATCTCATAGATGGACAAAACATGATATATTATATCTTTTTAAGGAACATGGTGGTCTACATATACTTATTATTAGTAATAAAAAATCCTCAATTTTCCAAAGGGAAACCATAATCCATAGAATTAATGGTGTTAAAAGTATTTGAATCAAATAATATTGTCATGCCTTGTAGGTTAAAAGTGTTTGATATAGAAAGATATCTTTAGCCTATGAGGCTATGGGAGAAAGTTTCAAGTAAGAGGAATGTAATATTAGTAAATATCCTTCACAATTTTATTGAACATTTTATTTGATGGAAGAATGCATAAGGCCCCACACACACACATAGCCATGAGAGTTCAAAAAATTATAAAATCAAATTGGCTTCAACATAATAGAACCATTGATGCCGAGTTGGGCTTAAAGGGACCACCATTATTAAAGAATAAAGAGCCAAATTAAAGTTACTCTCTTAACTAGAAGTTAAATTTTTTAAGAACCAAAGTTTGTAGAGGAAAAATTTGAGCCAAAATATTATTTCTATTTGAAGCACTTGGGAAGTATACCCATTTTGAATAGTATACTAATTTGGGGAAAAAATGGATGTACAAGATCATATAATGAAGAATGATAATAAGAATCTACTCAATGTGAACAAACCTTAGTCCTGAGGTTGAGTGCCCTTACCTTTAGCACACATAAATCTCTAGGTGTAATAGTTGAAATGAAGTGTCACATATTTGAAGATATGGGATGAGTTTAGAAGAGGGGATGTTGTGAGATAAAAATGAGGCATATCCATTACAAATACCCAACTAATAAATAAGAATTGAGTTAATTTCTTGAATAGAAATTTGAATTCCCAATATTATCACATGTCAATATATGGTAATCCCTCTTACAAGAGAACTAAAACCTAGAAACATATTTATATTAGATTAACATCATAATCTTCGTTTTACTAAATTTACCATGAGTTATAAAGATCACAAAAGTGACTAAGGGTGTCCAATTATTTCTACCCAATTAGGGGAGTAACTAGAAATCCATAGCATCAGTAGAAAGAAGAATATAGATATGGCATAGTAAGCAATTGTCACATGAATAATTATTATACTAAAGAATTTTCTCTAGCTCTCAAGTCGATAATTTTCTAATCTTACATGTGTACATTATCTTATAGTTTACATAAAATTATTTTTTGAGGAATATTTTAAAGAATACATATCTAGTTGTGGCATCTCTTTTTTAGTAAGGGAGGGAACATTCCCATCTACTCCCTTTTTAAACTTGAAGTATCAAGGGGGTTTTGTTAGGGTGATCCCATCTCCTCGTTTCTTTACATCTTGATGGTCAAAGCTTTAGGACGGGCTTTCACTGCTAGGATCAATTCTGAACAAATTGAAGGTATCATAGTGACTTGTGCTCTTCAAGCAGTCTCTCATCAATAATTTGTTGATGATAGCATGTTAATGGGCATGACTAAAAGGAAGGAGGTCATTCAATTAAATGCAATTTTAGGGAAATATTCACTAGCCTCGAGGCAGGTTGTAAACAAAGATAAGTCAGAAGTTTTTTTCTTTAATACAAGCACTAGGAAAGAACAAGAGATCTTGAGGATATTGAATTTTAAGAAAGGTTTGCTTCCATGCACTTATTTGAGCATCCCCCTGGCCAAAGGATTAAGATCGATAGGTCTTTGGGATCCATTAAATATTAAGGTGAATGCGAAATTGAATACATGGAAAGCAGAATGGTTACTTGGGTGGGCAGAATCACACTAGTGAGATCAGTATTATCAATGCTCCCCATCTACCTCATGTCAATAATGGCTCTATCGAATGGTGTTGGGTTTGACCTGACGAGGCTTACCAGAAAATTCTTCTAGCAAGGCAATGTAGAGAAGTGGAAGATTGCTCTAATAGCATGGGACAAATTGTGTAGGACCAAAGAGGATGGGGGTTTGGGATTCAAATGTTTGGATTTGTAAAATAAAGCACTTAGAGCTAAGTTGGTATGGTGGATGCATTGCAAATTGCAGAACAAATGGGCTTTTGTACCAAAAATATTTAGAGGATGAAGGCAACAGTGACATTTTGACCATATCCAATCCTCCATTGGGCTCATGAATCTAGAACTTTATGTAAAAGTGTAAAAAGGTTGTATGTGATTTCCTCACTTGGGATGCATGTGATGGGAGTAAAGTGTTGTTTTGGGAAGATTCATGGGCGGGCTATCCAAGTTTGTATAGCTTGATTGAGGTGGTTGAGGTCAAGGAAATGTCAAGTGCATGTGGGGCAATCATGTCAAAGACTATGTGGTATTGTACAAAGGGAATCTGGTGCTAGGATGGAAATGGAAGGACTTTACTTGCCTCAATCTACCACAAAGGGAGACCCAGATGCTAGCAGAAACTTTTAAAAATAGAACCCTGGTCTTTCGCGATGGTGTTGACTCATTGCTCTGGGCCAGCTCGAAGTTTGAATGCTACAACGCAAAGGACAGATACATGATTTTATATAAAGGGATGCATTTGGTTGGGGAAAGACTCCTTGTACATATGTGTTGGAGCAATGCTTGCCTAGCCAAGGAAGGGACCTTTTCCTGGGTGGCAATACAAAACAAAATGTTGATAGCTGAAAGATTTAGTCGAATGGGGTTTCATGGACCTTCGAGATGTGCGTTGTGTGAAAGAGCAAAATAAACTTGTGACCACATCCTGCTTACTTGCCCCTATGCTCTGGAGTGTTGGAGGTGGCTATGCCACCAGACTGGGTTGGCACAGTGCATTACCAAATGACCTCATTAGTCTATTTCTTTCATGGTCGATCCTTAAGAAGAATTCAGTGTTTGGTGATTTATGGATTATGAGCCCCTCAATTGTGCTATGGGAACTTTGGAAGGAGAGAAATAGAAGGTTGTTCCAGGAGAAGAGCATGAGCATAGAATCCCTTCTCAACAAAATTGAAGCAGTCTTGGTGGAGACACTAAATGCAAAATTGGCTCAAAAGGTGGATAAAGATAAGAATTTCTCTAAATGGGATGCTAGGCTATGATTTGTGTGGCCCTTGCTTCGGGTCCTGACCTAGGTGGGGAATGGTGGCTCTAAGGCCAAACTAGCTATAGAAAAGGTACCTTGGTCCCCTCCCCTAATGGGATGGTATAAATTGAACTTCGACAATGCTTCCAAAGGTAACCCTAGGTTGTCTGGTGTTGGTTGCATAGTAAGAGATTGGCAGGGCAAGATAGTCTTGTTCTTTGTAAAGCAGCTACTTGTGGGCACTAATAATGAAGCTAAATTTTTGACCATCATACATGGGATAACTCTATGCAGAGAATTAGGGATAAGAAAACTTGCTATTGAAGATGATTCAGTGATTATTGTCAATTCCATCAGATGTGGTGATACGCCCAATTAGAAACTGCAGGTGTTGCTCAACACGGCATTAGAATTATTGCAATACATTGAGATGTTCACAATAAAACACATATGCATGGAGGGCAACGGTGATGTTGATGCTTTAGCAAATGACAGGGTGATGGGTAAATAACATTGTTGCCCATGTGCCATTGGGATTTAATAGTCTACGCCTATATGGTTTGGCTAGATTCAACACATGGGCTTTTTTTTTGAATTGATGAATTGATGGCACTTCCCCAATTCCCATAAAAATCATTAATGGCCCATCCTACCTTTGTTGGGTGTCTATGTCATGGTTGAAATAAGTTGATGGCCAAGTGTCACCAAAATCTACCACCTTGGATATGGTGTGGAGCATTCTGGCATAAGGACTTCCCACGAGGTTGTGGATGTGATGGCGTTGCTTCGTCGTAACACGATTTGAGATTGCACCTGCTAGGATCAAAATCTTCATGTATAGTTGCAGTCCATGTCATCAATGGTTTTTCCTTCCTTTGGTGTTCAATGTTTGACATGTTCGACTAGCTACACTCTAGATGACAAGGCTTGTGGGTGGCAACTCGTGCGACTTCAATGCACTATTTATTTAAGCTCGACATGGAGGTTGAAACGTCGTTCCAATGCAAACAATGGAGACCCCAGTGAGGTTGTGAGGCTCAAAGAGGTAGATGGCTTTTCTAGGCTTCATTACAGACCATAGACTAAAGAAATTTTTCCTCATCAAGGATATTCTCACTCTTGAGGTTGTAAGAATGGTGATTGGTAGGGATTTTTTTGTCTCCTCAATAGATATCACATGAATTCAAATGTCTCATCCTTGTTCCTATCCACTCTACTGGATATGGGGATTCCCAAGGTGCGGTGTTATTGTTGAGGCTTGTGTTCAAGATGACTATCCTCCTAGATGATCTAAACATCGTCACAATGGTTGAGCTTGGCATTGGCATTCCTTAGCTTGATGACATCGTGTGAATGCTCCACCTGGGAGTGGATGTGGAGTGTCAACTATTCATTCTGCACTTGGATGCTCATGGCCTAGCCTGTCATAGGCATTGGGCTATGGTGGGATACAATTTCATGTGTCGTCACCTTGGGCTAATAGAAATCAATGTCATTGGTTGATGGACTTCACTACAATTGTGGAGGAAGACAACTTCTATGACGAGGTCGACTGATAATGTGATGTTTAGTGTTCATCCTTTGCATTTGGTTTGCTGTAACTCATGTTTTGGTCTTGGGGGTATGCAGATAATATGTTTTTGGTGCCAAGGTTGTAATTCATGTCTTTCTATCCATGCCCTATGAATTTTTGACTTGATACTATGTAAAAAAAATTTAAAATCAATACAAATCATGCAACTACGATTGCGTATTACGAATACAAAACATAATTATAGTTATATATAACATAATATTATATATTGTTTTATAATTATATATATATATATTATATTTTTTTTAGACTGCAGGAATTGGGTAGCACGACCCCCTATAAACTGCAGTGCGCCTGGTAAACTTTTTAACATGACTGGCGACACTGGTGCGACACGCCCTCTGGTACCACGGGGGTGGGGGAGACTAGACCTCGTGACCAACCTCCTGCAACAGCAAAGATTTAGCCAACCGAGCTAAGGCCCCAACCCCTTTTTATAATTATATATATTATTGATTGCTATACTAGCATATTAATTTTTAATAATATATATAAAAAAACATCTACAAATATCCTTCTCAAATTAATTTTTAAATCAAATTATGAAAGTAAAGATATTTGAAACGAGCTTTACTCACTAGAATGCTTTATAGTAGGAAGACCCTAAACAAAAGTTGTTATTTATTTATATTTTTAATTAAACTTGTATATATTATATGTATATGACTAATAGGATTCAATTAGGGATATGATATAATACAATATAATAAAATAAACAAAATGAAATATAATATATAATATTATAATAAATATTAGTATAATATAATATAATATAAAAATAATAGTATACTACTCAAATACTAATATAATATAACATAACATAATATAATATAAATATCATATAATAAATATAAATATAAATATAATATGCAAATAATATACTATGATATAAATATTATAATAATATAATTAAAATATAATATAATATAATATTAATAATATAATAACAATAATATAATAATAAAAATAATATAAGAATATTACTATAATATAGCATAATAAGAAAAGGACAACAATTTTGTTCCAAGAACTTGAGGATGTGGTAGAGATGCATGACAAGGTCATCTCTAGTAATATGGATTCTGCCAAGGTGCTCGATAATATACTATAGTTTTTTGCTGTTGTTTTTAGTTGTTCAGCCTTCTGTGTTGATGTTTTGCTGTTAGGTCGATGATGGGTTCTCTAGCTTTATCTTTTGTAAGCATTTTTTACTTTTTTGGGCTGCTAGTGTTCATGTTTCTCTCTTTTTAGCAGCTTTCCTTTGCTATAAAGGGTTTCAGGGTCCCTTCAAAACCTGCTTTTCCTTATCAAAAACATTAGTATAATAATAATAAAACAATAGTATAATAATACTATAATATAATAATTTAATGTTATTAATATAATAATAGAATAATATATCAATAAAAAATATTACTAATATAATAAGAGTAGTAAAATAATATAATACATTTATAATAATATTACTAATATTTTATTATTAATAATATAATATTTAGGGTATTAATATTTTACTAATTATAATATTTAAAAAATAATAATAATATATTACTGGGAATAATTTAATTTTAAGAATAATATAATATTATAGTAATTAGAATAATATAATATTATAGTAATTAGAATAATATAATAGTAATATCAAAATAATAATATAATATTATCAATACTATTATAATTTAAATATTAATAATAATATATTAATAAAAATATAATAATAATGTAACTTAATCCAAACTTGATATATTAATAAAAAATGATAGTATAATAATAATTACATAAAAATTAAAATATTAATATAATAATATTATTATATAATAAAAATATAAAATACAAATAAAAATGTAATACATATAATCTAATAGTAATAATAATATTAATTTACTAATAATAATAAAACTAAGAATATAACTTTTGCCCGTTAAGGGGCCAGGTTGGGTGAATCCAACTACGTTGGAATGTAAGGAGGTTTTCTGGGAAAGACCAATGGAAGGTTGGTGGAAAATAAACTTCAATGGGGCTTTGAAGGGAAATCCTGGACCCTCAGGGGTTGGATTTATAATTCGAGATTGGAATGGAGATGTGCTAGCGCTAGGGGCGAAGAAGTTGGTGGATGGAACGAATAATGTAGCAGAAGCATTGGCAGCCTTATTAGCAGTTAAATGTGGTAAATTTTTAGGTGCAAAAAAGATTCATTTAGAAGGAGACTCGATGATAATAGTTCAAGTGGTGATGAAGGGGATAATTAATGCATGGCACCTCCAAAATGTCATTGAGCAAATTAGAGATGAGTTAAATTCGTGTGAAAAATTTTCAGTGAGCCACATTAGAAGAGGTGGTAATGTGGAAGCGAATTTTTTGTCTAAATGGTCGTTAAATTTTAGTGAAGTTGGGGAATTTAAATTGGAGGATTTTAGGGGAGTAAATTTAGTGGAGCTTTGGGATAGCACAGGCGAGTACAATGCCTTAAATGAGCAAGGTGGTGGACAAAGTGACGTTGGTTTGACATGACAAGTGAAAGGCAAGGAAGGCAAGTAGTGGCGAAGCAGTACATGCTTCATTTATTTTGGTTTGGGTAATTCAAGATGGTTTTTATTCCAATCCCTCGATTAAGGTGTTGCACTTGTATTTGTAAATGGTCAGGAAAAGCTCTGCAACAAACATTCGGTGGAGGTGGCACTAGTTTTTCAGGAATAATGGAAGCTAATTTCACCTTCCATTCTCGAAGGCAGTTTAGTCTGTTTCATGGCGAGGCATCTGAAAAGCGGCTAATGGGTTTATTCCTCATCGAAGATGAGAGGTTGGTGCAATGTGCACGAATGATTTGTGGTAGGGATTTCGGCTCTTTGAAACACATATACAAAACCAACATGGATGTTTATTCCATTATTGCGGCATGGGGCTTGGATTTAGGTGAACCTATAGAATTGGTGAGAAAGGTGATGAAGAAAATTGTCCATGAGGATTTTCTAGTGGACATGAAGTCGATTCTCGAATGGGAAATTATGGGTGTTGGCTTAGATTACTCTAAGGGACTAGTAGATGAGGAAATGGAGGAGATTTATGGGGTGTCGGGGCTCAAACCCTTTATCCACTGGCCAAAAGGGAAATACAAAGCGTGTTACTGTGAGGTAGCTCTTTTGGGGTGGAAAGTGCTCAAACTCTTCATCAAGCTCATGGAGGTTGAAGATTTCATTGCACAAGAAAAGGCAGAGATGCAGGGCATGGAAGTGAAAAGGAAATGCTAGAAGAAGTCGGGGAGACGCCAGAAGAAGAGACCTCTGCAAGTGATAGCTAAGGAAGCGTTGGGTCCAGGAGAAGTTCATTAAGAATGGTCATGTCTTTCTGTTCCATTTTTTAAATTATCTTTTTGTCAATGTTATGACGAAGGGTGTAAGGATGAACTTTGAAAATGATGGGTATAACTTAGTGGCTCGGGTTTTGGTGAATGGTAGTGGCTGTAAGTTTTTGTGGTAGGAATTCTAACATTTAAGCAGTAGCAGGGGTGAAGGGAGTTTGTGTTTGTTTAAATCTGCACGTTAAGGTGCTTCTGGTTTTCTTTTAGAAGAATGAATTTTGGTGGGTACTAAACTTGGACAAATGATGTAGTCTTTTTTATTTACAATCAATACAAAAATATCGTGTTATTGACCAAAAAAAAAAGAATATAACTTTTGAAAAAAAGGCTCTACAAGTCGGCCTTTGTTGCGCTAGGGTTTGTGCTCCGGGTGTGTGGGGGAGGCTCTTCAGGGTTGTCTCCTAGGCGCATAGGGAAAACATGGAAGAAATCCTAGCACTGTCTAGCCCTAGATGGATGCTAGTGAAAGACATCTCAAACGAGCTTTGGGCTCTCACTTCGTAGTTACTTGCTCCTTTGGGCATTGTAATGAGGGTAGACAACTCGAGGGTCTCTCTCTTAGACATGAACACAAGGGTTTTCATTTCCCTCACTCCAAACCAGGAAGTCCCAGACTTCTTAGACATCCATTTGGATTATGGAATTCACCCCTATCAGATTGAAGTGTTAGGTGGTCTTAATTCTTGCTATTTGTGTAGACATGAGGACCACTTAAGAAAGGATTGTACCATTATCTTGAAAAATAAACCTAAGGGTAGCTCTAACCCTAACATGCCAAAGGGCATCTCTGATTCTAGTGTTGAAAACCTAGGTGATAGAAACCCTGACCACCCCCCGTCGCCTCCTTGCAATGCCATCCCTAAACAAGTATCTAAACGAGTCTCTGGCTCGAGCTCTTCTTTGCAACTCTCTTCTAAAATGGTTTTGGACCCCCCGTCCCAACCTATATCCTCCTAAGCCATGCTATTGAGAGTAATCCTTTCGCCCCCTGCTTGAATTGGAGGAAGGAAGTGTCCCCTCTCCGATCCCAAACCCCATTGTAAGTGGCCACAATGAGGCTGAAGCAAATGATACTTCTAGTGTAACCAAATTAAATGCACAACAATTAGTAATGAAGAGCTTAAGAGAGAATATTGAAAAAAAAAGAAAAAAAAAAAGGAGCTAAAATTGAAAAGCCTGAACCTAAAACTCTCTTGTACAAAAATTTTAAACTCTTGGCTCCCCATTTGAGAGGAACCCCTAATTTCAAGCCGGTTGGAGAGATTTCAAAACCTAGTGTGGATGAAAGTTTTTCATTTTGGGGGGGGGTCTCCAATAGGGTGGTGGATACCCCCGGGGCACTATTGCTCATCCAACCCTGTCCCCTACGGGGAATGACAATACTATTTCTGGCATGAACATTGACAAAGAGGAGGTGTTGATGGGAAGTAGTACCCCAAGAGCACCCACCTGCCAGGTTGGGAACATTGAGACTATTACACCTGAGACAAAAGGGGGGGACTCCACCTTAATGGGGAGTGGCAGAAAAAACTCTGATCATGTTATTGAAAGTGTGAACAAAATGCAAGAAATCTTAAATTTCGTAATTTAAAAGAAGTGATGCTGCTTTGGACTGCTCAAAACTTAAGGGGGGTATTCAAGAGGGAAAAGGTGACCCAAGCACTGATAAATCCATTGGAAGGAGGGCGAAAAATGATAATGGTTCAACAGGACTGATTGGGTGCTTCGATGATGAGCATGCCATTGATGGGAACCTATGTATAACTATCAACCTCCCACTAGGGCCAAAAAGGAGAGGTGGGAAGAAAGGAACTATCATCAAGATCAATGAAGGCAACCTTATGTTGAGTAAAAATAAAAGGTAAAAGACTAGTATTGTGCTACCTACTCCAAATACCAAGAGATTGGAAAGTGGGGACTCCTCTCCTAAATAGTTTGAGATGTTTAGGAAAGACAAAGAGGCATGTCCAATTCCTATTGCTAATGAACATTAACTACACCTCATGGAATGTGAGGGGCCTAGAATCCCCTGACAAGAAATATCTGGTGAGAAGGTTCCTAAATCTAGAAAGGGATAAAGACTTTGTACTCCTGCAAGAACTAAAGGCCATTGATTTCACCCTTGAAACCAATTTGAGGTTTATTTGGAATAACTCCTTTACCTTAGTTTTCAACCATGATAAAGGAAAAGGAGGAACTGTTATATACTTATGGCAAAAAGTGGGAGAAGTTCCTCGCTGAAAGTGATGTGTCCCCCTGCAATAGAGTAGAGCGGTTTGGGCAACATTTGAGAAAGAGCCAAATTTGGAATATGCTCAATCTACGCCCCAAATGATTATAAAGAACATACTGAGCTCTAGAAATGGCTAGTAACCCTTCTTGAAATCCTTTGGATCTTTGGGGGGGACTTCAATATGGTGGAGAACATGGAGGAAAAAAAAGGGGTCCTTGACTTGGAATGGAAAGGCAATGAAAAATATTTCTGGTTGCAATTCAAGAACAAACTCAAGCTGTTTGACCCTCTTGAAAAGAGGAAGGGCCAATGTAATGTTGTGTGGTATACCTGGTGAAATGCACACAGAGGTGGAAATAGGATATACTATATGCTAGATAGGTTTTATGCAAATAAAGATTGGTACAATTTCACCCCTTTAGATAGTGGTCAAGGTGTGATGGTTTACCCCTATACACTCTCTGATCATCATCTGATCAAATCCACCTTAATCTTGAATTCATCAAGGAAAAAAGAAAGAAAACAGGGACAAAACTCAATGTTAGTTTGCTAAAGGATAAGAGCTATAGGGAGGCTATATGCACCCTTAGAGAAATAAATAAGAGCCTTATTGGGAAGGAGGGGGCAATCAAAAGGTGGGAAACCAATGTTAAGGGGTGGAGAATTCTTTGTCAAACTATTGGGAAACACATGACACTCGAGAGGAGGGAGGAGAATCTCCTTCAAGAAGACCTGTTGAGGACATAATTAAGATTGCAAAACAACCTGGCTGATGAGAAGGCCAATGAGGAAATGGTATTGGAAAAGAATGCCCTTAGAAGGCTATAAGGCCTAAAAATAAGAGCTAAACTTAATTGGCTTGAAAATAGAGACAAGGGCTCCAAATTCTTCTTCAAATTTTTAAAAGAGGAAGGGGTAAAAAAACAAATAAACTAGATTTTCCATAATGAAATCCTTTTCACCAATCAGGAGAATATTTCAAAACAATTCTTCAACTTCTTCAAAGAACTCTTCTCATCTGAAGGTGAAACTGAGGAAGGTAGACATGCAAGGAGTCTAATAAAAGGGATGATTCCCTCAAAAATCTCCCAAGGTGATGTTGGAGCCTTAGATAAGGTGTTCAACAAAGATGAAATTAGATTGTCCATCAGCTCTATGAGCAATGATAAATCACCAAGGGTTGATAGCCTTCTAGTTGAGTTTTATAAGACCTTTTCAGATTGGATCTGTGATGATCTACATCAAATCTACTTGGAGGCCTTTTAAAAAGGATCACTGGGGGATAACATCAATAGAGGTATCATCAGATTGCTACCTAAGGAAGGAGATAACACTAACATGAAAAATTGGAGACCAATAACCTTGCTACATGTATCCTACACGATCCTGTTCAAAGTATTAGCATTGAGATTGGTCAACATTCTTTTAAAGTTCATAAACAACTCACATAGAGGCTTCATTAAGGGAAGATATATTTTAGAGAATCTCATCACAAGTTGGGAAGCTATGGAGTGGAGTAGAGTCTTTGGACAAAACTCAGCTATGCTACTATTAGATTTCAAAAAAGCTTATGACAAAGTGGAATGGTCCTTCCTAAGAACAACCTTCAAGGCATTTGGCTTCCCACTACACTTTTGCAATATGATGTAAACATTGTTAAAAGATGCTTCAACCCAAGTGGATATTAATGGTTCACTCTCTAAAAAAAATATTCTTGGAAGATCCTGTTGGTGTAATTAATTATTAATTACACTTTGCATAAGTTTACTTAGGCATATTTAATTCCTAAGTTATAGGTTTTATCCTTATCTTGCTGAGCTATCTTTTTGCTCAAGATAAGATTAGGTTTATGCATCTTTGCTTTTATAAAGAAAATTATCCCTTGTAATATTTTGTACTTCGAATATATCAATTTGCACATCTTTTGCAAATCTCTGCTTTTTCGTTTTTCTCTTCTGTGGAAGGTGATTTTTCTAATTTGCAATCAGATCTTGGTTTCTAACATGGTATCAGAGCCTCGATTTGCAGCACCTTCTCAGCTTTTTTGGAGGAACACATTACAGAGCTCATTCGAGGTCCCTCAAGGGTTTCATTCCTTGAGCATCTTTATGCAGCGTCTTGGATCAAATCGGGGTTTTCGTTGGATTCAGAGCATTGGAAAAAGTCAGAAATGACTTTTATTTCATTCATTTTCGTCACCATTTGCCAGATCTGCGAGGGTTTCAAGCTCAGTGATTTTTCTGATAGATCTGGGGGCTTGATTGTGGAGCACTTTGGGCCCAAACAGACCTCGCCGTTGGATTCGCCTTAAAAACCCTATTTTGATATAAAATTTGTCTGATTTGGGCAAAATCATCCGGAGAGGCAAAAAAATTTGCCCAAGGGCTGTATGGCCCCCAAGCACAGTTTTTGAGGCACAATTTTTTTTTAAAAAATCAAAATTTTTGGTGCAAGGTTTGCGCGGCCAACACAAATGGAACCTGCCACCAGGCGACCACTGCGACCAGACACCGCCACCAGTCCACCACTCCTCTGTTCAGCCCCCGAGGGCTTACTTCGCCAAGCACTCGATCCTATCAATGCCTGGGAGTCGAGTTCTTAGCCCCCGCCGAATCTCCAGCCCCAGCCCCGGTCATATCAGCGACTGAGGGCTTTTGTTGCTTTGCACTTCCCACTAAGAGAAATCACTGCAACCCCAAGAGTAAAGGGGCTTAGTCTTCCAAATAATCAAGAACTCTTGAATATTCAATTTGCTGATGATACAACAATTTTTGTTGATCTAGATGAGGAAAACATGGAAAAGCTGCTATGCAATCTAAGTATATATTGCAAAGCTTTGAGAGGAAAAATCTCTAGAGCAAAATCTATTTTGCTAGGGTGGTCGGATAAGCCACCAGAATGGCTGCACAAGTTTGATTTTCAATGAGGGGGGTCTAATAAACAGGTCAGGTATTTGGGCACCTCGTTTGCAATCAACCCATGCTTAAAAGACATGTGGTTGTGGATCAAAGAGAAAATTGAAAAAAGATAGATAGATGGAATACACAATTCCTATCCTTGGCTGGAAGGTTTCAAGTATGCCAGAAAGTTCTCTCCTCATACTCTATCTACTTTGCTTCAGTATGGTTTTTCAATAGTTACCAAATGAAAGAAATTCAGAAGAAAATTAGAAGCTTTATATGGTCAGACAGGAAAAGGGAAGAGGAAAAATACACAGTTAGATGGGATTGGTGTTGCATGGGGAAAGACCAAGGAGGTTTGGGGCTCAAGGTTCTAGAAAGGCAAGGGATAGCCCTTGCTAGTAAGTGGATCTTTAAAGCGTTAATGGGAAATGAGCCCTGGAAGATCTTAGTCCAAAATAAGATTCAAATAGCTACCCCCAAGCATGCAAAATCTTGGAAAGATTTTCCCTTCTATGATCTTCTCTTATCTAAACACCCAATTGTTCCTACTGGTTCCATGGTTTTTAGGAGCATCTAGAAAGCTTGGGAATATATCAAGAAAGGGGTCTCCAGCCCAATCTTCACTTCCCACAATGGTAATGCTTTGCACTCATCCAAGTCTATATGGTGGAACATGGAGCATAATGGGTAACCTTTAGCATTACTCCAAGGATGCTCGACCAGGAAGTGGGCTCAAGCTAGGGTGAGAACATTGGAAGATATCTTAACAAATGGTAGACTTAAAGAATGGGAGGAGCTACAAATTGAATTTCAATTGCCCCCCTCTAGCTCGAGAATATATACAGTGGGAACTCACTCCCCCTCTTAAGCTAGGCAGTCCAAACATCAACTTGATAGAGCAGTTGATCTGGAAAGATTCCACACCACTCAAGAGCTTACAAGCAAAAAACATATATAAGGATCTAATCTTCAGTGAGTCCCTAAATGAGCATCTCAATAAAACATGGGGAACAAACCTAAATTGTAAAGAATGACAAATAATGTTTTACTCAAATTGGTCCTATATGTTGGAACCCAAAAAGGCCTGTCTAAGATGGCTTATTCTTCTACAAAGAGTGCCTATCAAACTGAAACATGAAGACATTGAAATCTGCAACATCTGTAGATTGCTAGAAACAATTAACCATATTTTCTTTGATTGTCTATATGCGAATGAAGTTTGGAAGCTTGTTTGCAATAACTTATCAATCTAATATTCAAACAATAAAGTGAATTGGAAAGACATTCTGCTATGTAATGATAAGAAATTGGGAAAATAATGTGATCTTTTTTGGCATTGTTTAGTTAATGAAGTTTTTTTGCATTTGTGGAAAGCTAGAAATGGGAAATAATTCAATGATCAGAGGAGGTTCCTTACTGAGTCAACAAAAAGACTCATTTTACTTGAAATTGTTGTGTAGGTTGTCATGATAGTGAAGGTATCTAAGGACAAATTTCTTAAACTGCTCAAAGATGGGGTAGTGCTTCTCAACTAGAATGAGGTGAAATTTGGCTACAACTAGCAAGTAGGGCAACCTATCCTTCTAATCTTCATGAATGCACTTGAGAACTTTCAGAAAGAATTTAATGAAAAGGTCCAAACAGAGCAGGAGCAACATGAAGTAAGGGCACCAAGACTGCACACAAATGATAACTAGGAGGTGAAAGAGGTCTTCTCTTCAGATGAACTGATGGTTGCAAAGGTGTTGACAGGTTGGAACGATTTCGACTCAACCAGTGAGAGTAGAAACCAGTGAAAGATGTCCATAATGATACTTTTTGTATATGGTGCTTCCTATTCGTAGACTTCTGCTACACAAGGTATTTGGGATATTGATGTTATATATTGCACTATTTTTTGTATATGTTGCATAGGGAACTTACTGCACAAATCTTGTATATGGCTTATATTTTGTATATTGCACAGTTGATGATGTAAATCTAAAGTTCATGTATATGCACAGTCAAGCTAATGTATAGCAGCTTGAAGCATACCTGTATATGGGAGGATAAAACTCTAAATGTAAGAGGATAAAACTACCGATTAAACACTCGATGATGTACTTTTGTTAACTACACTATCCTTAATATAAAGAAAATAATAAAAATAATAAAATATAATATATAAACAAAATCACTTTGTAAATCACCTTTGACCTACTACACAAATGTATGCCCCGAAAAAAAAAAAACCAGTTTATTTCCTAATTGACTTTCAACAGCTCTTGGGCGTACCCATTGCACATGTTGTTGTGGGAGCATAAAGCACATTGAGAAACAAGTCGTATAAAGTCTGATTGTATGTTTGAAAAACAAAAGAAAGAAATGTTAAGGAGGTGACAAGCTCACATGAAAGTGGTATCCACCTACACATGTCCACCAACTCTTTCTACAAGCTTTGTTGCCACGTCAGCAGCGCATATTCTTGGGAACAAAGTTTCATGCCGATTGGATTCTTGCTAGATATTTCAACAAAGATCTTTAACTAAAAAGATCGCAATTATTTTGCACAATCATTTACCCTAATACTAATACTAATGAAATCATCATCCTTTCATAAAGACACGCCAGCTGTGAGAGGGCTAGATTCAAATCAAATATACAGCATGTGCCGCGCAGACCGCATTCGGCGGTGGAGAAACGTGCACGTGAGGCGGCATTCACATTTGTCACAGGTTACAGCTGGCACTGCACAACCGACAGCTAAGTAGGTTGACCGGTAAGTACTGCCTCTGCGTGTGGGACCTACTTTGTTTGCCTTTTGACTCGTACTGGTCCATAATTATTATACTTGTTTTTTAATTGCTCAAATCGATTATATTTGTGGAGAATTAAGGACCGAATGATTGAGGGGAGCTTCAAAAGTGCCATCTGTTTTACATTCCATCATACATTTATTCCACTGCATGGAAGACAAAGAGTGAAAGTGAAGACAACGAATGTTCTAGTGGGGTTGGTAGTTCTCCTAGTTTAGATACTTATGGTGTTTTGTTTGAGTTCTTTAAGAATGGAAATGAGTTTTTCATTTCTGGTTTTATTTAGTGAGAATGATGGTAAGGGTTTTTAGAAAAAAGTCCATACAAATTTAGGAATTCATGATAATAATTTTTAAGTCAGACAAATATATGAATAATTGAAGATATCAGTCAAAATTGCATGTGAAATAACCTCTTAATCAAACTAAATCATGATTATAAATGGGTGTTTTAAAATACAACAAAAAAAGTTGAATAAATGAAAATTATACACCCTGGCAGAGTATTTCACTGTATTAAGTCAATGGGTTTATGATAATGTAACCCTAGATGGTTTGCACAATGATGCAACAAAGACAAGAATACTTGAGCAAAATAGATTCACGAGTAACATTTTGTGCAAAATGAAAGGAGAAATAATAGGTTGACGTTGCTTCAAACCATGGAGAGTATCACATGGTGGAGATGGCAACCGACATGATAAGAAATGATGAAATCGGTCAAAAAGGTGTTTCAAAATGTCACATAATCAAACAACCAAGAAACCCTTCACGATTCAAGAAAAATGCCCAATAACTAGACTCACGAGTACCATTGTCTGCATTATGAAAGGAGAAATGATAGTTTGACATTACCTGAAATTGTGGAGGGCAACCAAAGATCAACAGTCGAGGGTTTATTTACGTTTGTGAAAACCGTGAAGTGTGTGATGAACATGGAGACTGTGGAGAGTACCACAAAATGAAGGGTGGTAAACGAAAAAAGTGTGGGAAAAAAGACACCGAACCTAATGTGGAAGTTAATTGCGTTAAAAGGAGGCTGGAGTCCAAGACATGGCCGATGGTGCACGTGGCGTTGCAGACACTTAACTTCGCTAAAGTGAACTTTGAACAATATAAAATGAATTTTATAAGTTCAAAAGTGAGTGGTTATTTTATATATATAAATGTAATTGCACCCTAATATTATCACTAATTGGTTTTTAAAAAAATTTATTGGTGGTGAAAGCGAATGGACATTGGGTCATTAGAGGGCACATTTTGGACGCCAAGTCTAAATGGTCACTTTTTGACCCTCCCGTGCTTAGTGAACCTTCCCGCATTTGTCGGAAACCCCCATAAGCCAAAAAAATAGCTATAAACTATTAACTCGCATTCAAATAAAACCTAAAAAAATCAAGTCAATCCGATGCACCATTTAGGAGCTTATGGTGCACGAAGTTAGCTATAACGATTACTATGAATGTTTGTAATGTTTTATTTGATTTTAAAATATGATATTTTCTCAATTTATTATAATTAATATGATTTTTTTTATAATTCATATTTAACATTTTTTAGTTTTAACTATGGTTGAGTCTTATATCACATTCAATGAATCATCATCAAGAAAAAGAAGAACATCTTTTGAATGACAAAACATCAAATATGATACAAAATATTGATTAAAATATATAAAACTATATATCTCTAATTTATTCTAATTAATTATTTTAAGAAAATGTTGAAAGGTCCCATGTTCAAATCCTTCTAGAAAAATGTTGACGTTTGAAGGTGAGTTTTATGAATAGAAAAACAAGAGTGGGTGGGGACGGCGTAGGTACCTTATATTCCTTCCAAACACTAGTGCTTTCACCCACCAAAGCAACTCCTTTCTTTTACAAAAAATAATCATCAAACAAAATATGCTTTTAACAAACTCATATTTAAATAATTCGGTTTTTTTCCTCTTATATTTGTCATTCCTCTTGGAAAAACAAAGAAAATTTATTGACAAGCAGATTGACCGTCAAATTTAACTGGACGATTTTTTAAATTTGTTTTTCTTTATATATTAAAACAAGATCTGTTCTTTGCGTAACGTATACATTGCATAAGTGTCTCCATCAACTATTTTTTTTTATTAAATAAGAATAAAAAAGCATTTTTCGTCTCATTTTTTTTGCACTTTTGGAATTTAATGCTTTACAACTGTATGAATAGCGTAAGAGTATTGTTTCTTACAACAAAAGAGTTCTGAAAAGGACATATCATGGGCGGCCTTGCTTTGGAGTAAAATCGTTTGCATAACAACAAATGTCGATATCAAACGTAAGAATGAAGTCCTCCCAATGTTTTGTTAGAAGATGTTGACACTCATATGGTATTGTGATAGAGAATTAAGATATTAGAAAACAATATTTATATCTCTTTATATGAGAGGGGGAGATATATGCCACTTGAGAAAAATCATGGCGATTTGGTAGGGTTGAGAAGCTTATAGTGGAGCACTCTGCCTCTAGGTTTTTAAATTCCATAGCATATGATTTCAAGTCAGTCGCAATTTTGTACAGCAGTTTACTCACCTGTTTAAAAATAATAATTTTAGAGTCATGATGATGTCACATCAGCATGCTTTTTGTTGAGGTATCCAAAAAAGTTCAAAAACCACATCAGACCCACAATAGTGGGGCACTAAGTCATGTGAATATGTTTCATTGATGTGGCATCACATGATTTTGTTAGATTGTGTACTTTATGGATAAAAAGTGTTTTGCAATTGGATATTAAGGTGCTCCATTGAGGACTAATTCTATCCCCACTATTGGTCTTTGCCCCACTATGGGCCCCTCTCCCCTAGCGGGTCATTTTATTTTGGAAAAATTAGTTAAGGGTTTATGGAGAATTTTATATCATTCACAATTTTTTTTGTTTTTTTTATCTCATATGAGAGTACGAGTCTTTAGGCTGAAACTTGTTAAGCTAAGATCCAAGGATTGAGGGGTATCCATTCTGTCAAATTCAACCAAGACACAATTTCGACATCATCCCTTATGATGTTGATGCCTTGCACTCAACAAGACTTGAACCCTAGTGGACTCATTGAGAACTTCTCAACTTCACCAATAGATCAAGGACCAATTGATTATTCTTATAATTTTGAGGAAATAATGGTTCTAATTAAATAAGTTTTAGAAGAAGCTTAAATACAATAAGAAATGTTTGGAAAATCAATTGAATTTTTATGGAACAATAAGCAAAGTCTTCTATGAATAAAAAAATAAGGAATAAATTGTACATATAGTTAGATAAGTGGATGCAAAACAAGAAAAAATAAGTGTCAGGGATAAAAGTGAATAATGTGTCTTTTTACTACTTCATTTTATTCCTTTAGAGCATGGACCATCCCTTGCTATAAACCTACCAGAAGAAAATAGCTTTATCTATGTTATAGATAGGATCATCCAAATCCCTTAAGATCTCCACTCTCTTCAATTAGGTTGTGTGTGTAGTCATGCCCCTTGGACTAGGTTGCAAGGCATTCTCATCCTCTTATTTCAAAATTTCCAATCCCATGACTTATTCAAAACTTGATTGCTACTCCATTAGCTCACATAGGAAAACACTTCAATTTGAGTATCTAAGATCTTGTATTTATAGGTAGTTTTAGGTCAATAATACTCATTAGAATATATCATTGAAACATATTTGACAACATAGGCATCACATCTCTTCCTTGGTGTGTGTTCTATTTTGTATCATTAAAAAAAGGTTTTACTCATAATCAAGGAAGTCATAAAACCTTTCTCTACACATAGTAGATCCTAATGTTTTTGAGCATAATCCATATTTTGGACATAGATATTGAAGATAAAAGTGTATATCATATCAATAAAAGAAGAATTTGTTGCAACTAGACTAGATTGTGCAAAGTAAAAACATCCTTTGTCTAGACCATTGTTGTGACCCAATCCCATTATCATAGTGTAGACTTATCACATACTTATTAGTGAACATTCAATCCCAGATCTCTAATTTTGATTGTTAATAACTCTGAGATGAGGAAATGTCGGTGAGGGTCGATTACGCTTGACTCATGATGAATTGAGGCATAACTTCTCCAAACATACCTACATCTACAAACAAGATCATTCAAATTGGAAATCGAAACTAAGTATTTTACTGAAATTGAAAGCTACAAACTAAGAAAACAATTAAATTCCTAATCTAACCCATTTGAAACTTATCCTGTTTTGGAATTGGTGTAGTGTTGATGTGAAACGACGACCCTTTCCCAATCTCGTGATTAGTGAGCCTATTTTAGTCAATTCTATGAAAGAGAATCGATGAAACCATTGTGATTGATGTATGAAAACCTAGTTTATGCTAAAAATGAACATAATGCAAACTAAGTTACCATGATTTTATGCTAAAAATGCACTGATTATGCTATTGCTAAGCTAATCTAAGCTAAAGCTATGCTAAAAGATGAAAAACCCTAATTTATAAACAAGCTAAGATGGATGCATGGAAGCCATTAATGGATTCTCTAAGCTATTATGCAATTAAATTTAACTAAGATAAGCTAAAAAGTGAGTAAATTGAGAGTCTGGATGCAAGTGAATTCAACATCTTGACTTTGCTCTGAAAGATGGATCCATTTGTTTCCAAATAGTGACCTATTTATAGGAAAGCAAATGAGAAATGAAGGGTGGAGATTAAAAAGATTAATCAACAGTCCAAGATGAAGGAGATGAGAGGCATGGATCATGGATTCTCATCAATGCATGATGAGATTTAATCAAGGGTTCACACTTGCCTCAAACAAACACACTTTTGACCTGCTCACATAGGTCAAAGGTGACTTGTTCAAAAGGTTGAAGGTTAAAACTTGTTTAAGAAGCCAAGTGAAAATATCCCTTTTTCAAATGATGAAGGAATAAGAATATGGAATATTCTCATGGGTAACGAAAAAGACATTTTGCAAATTAAAAGAGTTTTAATTGTGTAAAAAGGGGATAAATAATATTCTATGGGAATAATCCCTTTGCTTAGAGGAAAGTTAGTTTAATTGCTAATTAAACAAGATTTAATCATGCAATTAGGGGATTAGAAGAATTAAAGTGTTTATTCATTAAATTAAATGATTTAATGAATGGGGGAGAGATGAAATGATATTTAATTAAATAACTTAGGGTTATTTAATTAAATAAGATGACTTAGGGAATTAAATTAAATATTTTGATTTAATTAATTTAATGAGATGAAATGTTAGCATGAAAAGGGATGAATTAACCCAATTAAATTAATTAGGTTAATGGATGAAAATGATGAAATTAATTAATTAGCTAGGCTAATTTAATCAATTAAGTGAAAAGAAGATGGGTTTAAAGAGGAAATTATGTTAGTTAGCCAATGTGATCCATCAGGACATTTTTCAATGTCTACATTTTCCCCCTCTTTAAAGCAATGTACTCATTGCATTGGTTCAAATACTGATGTTGATTTCGATGTTGTTGACGATGTAGAAACAAATATCGATGATCTCTTTGAGATATTGATAGCCAAGCTAAAGTTGATTGATCTGATTGATCAATTGATAAAATTGTTGAGGGTTCACAACAATGCAAGGATTGTGTTAAATAACACAAGGATTCGTAGGGAAAGATATATCCCCATGATGGTTGATTTGATAGTTTGATCAAGATTTGCTAGCAAGGCTAGGAACAAAATTTGTTAGATGATTTGACATCAATATGATCGAAAGATGGTTGGTTGCCCCCTCGAGAGATCGATTGGAGAACAAAGTGTTCCGATCGAGCTCACGATAGGTAAAAATTAGACTTATGCTTGAGCTTCTTGAGATTTCAGGTTGCTTTTGAATCAAAGAGCTGCAACATTTTAGATTGTTAAGTTGAAGATGATATAGATGCCCTACTGTGCCCTAGTGGAAGAGGGATTGCTGGTGTGCTAGCTCAGATATTAATGTAGACAAATTTCATGATGTATAGACAGTCATCGACTATAGGTAGCCTTATGTATATTTCAATGTAGATCACATAGATTTGATGCTTGGATATAAATGTTAGTAAAGATAGAAGAATAAGAAGAATAAGATGGATGGATTGACCATTCATTTCAAGATTGATTCAAAAAGATCCAACAAGTCCATGATCTATCGAGACTTTATTAGGGATGGTGATGAGACAATGCAAAATGCAGGATGAAAATGCAAGATGATGAGATGCTCACACTTCGGGATTGGGATTTTTCGTCGTTCCTTATTGTTTGATATAACACATAGACATGATGCATCAAGGTATTGATAACCAGGACAGTGTTGTATCTAGTGTAATGGACTTTGACTTGACAAACAGATAGGATAGTTCTTGTTCACACCTTGACATACAAAAACATGGTTGGAATACAAGTTAGAAGCTTAGAATATATTGGACCAAAGCATACGTAATAGTCAACAACATACCCCAAACGACCTTCCTACACACAACTAAGCAAGTATGCACCAAGATTATTTTACAAGAGTATCCACAAGCAAAACAAATGAAATATAATTATCGATGCCCCATTCCTTTCTCTCTAAATGGTTTTTTAGATAGACATCATTGAGAGGTCCTCATAATGGGTCATTTAAGATAAACCATAAGAAAAGATCAAAGACAAAGAATTAGTGTTATCTATCTCTTTCCTAGTTTAAGTTTAGCTAAAGTCATGTATAATATTGATGTCCATCGCAGGAAGGATACATCCTAGGAAATGTTGATCAAAGGGTTGTTTGATGTTAGGAAGATGATGCTAAGATGAGTCGTTGCTATAAAATTCACTGACGCATTTACCTATGATCTAAACTTTAGATTTTGAATTTTAGGTTCACACTTTACAACTTGCTATACTTGCTTTCTATTTGTTTCGCCAAAGGTTAAAGGTGATGATCAATTTATTATGGGTGAAAGTGAAATGGGATGGATGATTTTGGATTTTTTATAATATTTCAATGTTTTTGGTATTTTGTAAATGTTTTGAGGATGTTTTTGGGATTTTTTTTGAAAGTTTATGCAAATGTTTAGGATTTTCAATTTTCTAAGGCTGTTTAGGGTTTTCTAAAGACATTTGAGGCTTTTTTAGGTCTTTTGAATGTTTTCTATTGTTTTTTGATTTTTAATTTTCAAATATTTTTGTGTTTTCTAAATATTTGGATGTTTAGGGATTTTTGAAGGTCTTACAAATGTTTAGGGGTTTTTCGAGAATATTTGGATGCTTTGGGGTTTTTTGAGAATATTCGAGTTTCGACCAAGAACCTAACCTAAAGACCTATCCTAGGGGCCTTAGGGGCTGATCAAAGACAAGCCTTACCTATATTATACACGCAGAGACCACGTAGTTCGATTGACTCAACCTATTTACAAGATGAAGATATGAACAGATGAGAGATGATAGTTATTATGACAGACTCCTAAAGGACTGACCTAGGGTGTCTTGGGGGCACATCAATGATGGCCTTGCCCGCGTTCAAGCTATAAGAGACCCGTAGTTCGACAAGAGGACTTTCTTTTTTAGATTTTCGATGTTCGACCTTTTTAGGGTTTTTTGATGTTTTCTGGATGTTTTGGATTTTAGCCTTTACATTTTTATTAATGTTTTTGTATTTTCGATGTACAAGATTTTGCACATGTTTTTGGATTTTCTGGATAAGATTTTATGAATGTTTTGGTGTTTTCAATGAGATTTTAAGGCAAACGATACCTAGATCATCATGTCGATGTCACGTTATGGGATATAAGACATGGATTGAGAGTTATTTGAAAACAAGAGTGCAATAACCTGCCCCCAGTGTTTAGCAATTCTTCATAATGCAATGGACAACCAAGATAGGTAATGTATATGTGAAGATTTTAGCAGAGTTTTAACATGCTAGATATGGGCTATGGGACTTCATGAGATAAAATGGTAAAAAGCCTATCAAAAATTTTCCATGAGTAGAGTTGAAGTATATGTCGAATCTTTGTCAAGATCAAGATAAAGTGGAATATCTGGATGAATTTGTATTGGATAGATGGAGGAAACATTGGATTTATCATGACAATGATGAGATGCCTCTATTTGAGAAGGATCATATAGACACTCGATTCTACTCATGACGCATTTTTTCCAAGTTTTCATCATAGTAGTTGCCCAAAGTGCCACCGTAGTGGTTTTCACTGGAGGATGATTTTTATTTTTACTATTTTCTTGATATTTTGATTTTTTGATATTTTCCAAAAATGTTAGCCTCATGTTGAACCACCTGGTGGAACTGATGTAGAGGCCACTATCATAACATTCCAATGATATCATTCTTGAAGAAGTTGCTTTGCTAAGATATGAGCACTTGAATGCAACCTTGAAGAACTCTGATTTGCTTTATGGATATCATAATTAACATTTTCTATGTGCGCACATCACGATAAAGTTCCTTCAGAATCCTTATGATGAAGAGTAGCTTCTAACACATGGTCAATGTGAGAATTGGATATCATGAATGTAGTGGACGGTATCATGTATGAAGGAATATCAGATGGATTGGTTGATAGTTTGGAACCTTTGAATCTCCAAACTTGGGAAGATGAGCGATGATGGGTGGAAATAGAGGTTTTTGTGGAATTAGGACCAACCACTAGATATACTTTGTTCCTTGCTTGAGAAGCTTGATTTTGTATTTGAGGACTCTTTAATGGATACATTTCCCTTTTTGATTTTTCCCCATAGTTTATTTGACTAGTGGAGTTTTTGAGGGATGATTTTCTTTATTTTTCTTTGGTATCCATTTTTATTTGATGTGTCCTTTTCGCTTTACTGCTTCATTTTCTTTGATGATCTTCGTCTTGCTTTGATAGTGATGCAGACCCAGGAGGCTCCAACTCATTCAAAGAGACAACCTGCCTTTAAGAGGCATCTAACAAGATTAAAAATTCATATTAAATAAATTCAAACAATCCTCAAGGTTAGACAACAATCAGGAGCATAATTTCTCACTTTCACCCATGTAACCTTGTAGCAGTGCAAACCTAGTATTTGGCCTTTAACTCCAATACCTTCCAAAACACTTGGAAAAAAAATGGTGGATTAAAATACCCATTTAAAAGTTATAAAACATATGTAAACCCCCACATCAACACTTTTGGACCAACATGGAGATCTAGTACTCCTACCATGGAAAGACCTAGTGAATTAGGCCTCTTTTTCAAAGAGAGTACCCTCTAAACTGCACCAAAACCTCTAAAACCTTGGGGAAGCAATTAAAATGACCAGAAAATAGAGAATTCACAATTATATTCCACTTGTATGGCCAAATCCACACCAAACTCAAAAAACCTTATTTTGTGCACTTTTTATGAGGGTTTATTGAAACTTATATACCCAAGCCTTTCCAGACCCAATGAATGCATCAAACATGTCCCATGGACCTTGCACAAGGTCAAAATTTTATTACATAGACCATTCCTTTGACAATTCTTCAAATTCCCACCATGGTACATCAATTTCACATGGAAAAGTGCTTTTTTCAGACCAAGAACACCATCCTATCAAGCTTAAACTTATTCCACAACAATAAAAAAAGAAAAGAAACCATATCCTAACAAGTAGCAAGCCATCCCACCAAGTAACAAGTCACAACAATAGGTGGGATGGTCATTTCATGAATTAAAAAGCCGAGAGGGAACAATACCATTGCAATGTTTCAATCAAATGGATATGGACATAGGTTCTATGTATGGGGCTTATTTGTCTTTCCTATTCGAAGGTCTTGCTTTTCTTGAGATAGTGCCTTAAATTGTGATGCTAGGTCGTCTGGTGGGTTTGGTGGAGGAACATATGTTGGGATGACAGATGGGTTGTATGTGGGATTTTGATATGATAAGGTGTTGCATGGGGTGTATGGTGGTGTAGGATATTGTGAAGGTGATTGTGGTGGAGGTGTATATGTTCCCAACATGTTTGGGTTGACAATGTTTTGTTGAGGGTTATAGTATAAACCATACTGTTGTTGTGCAAGCATTTGTTTTTGTTGGGCATATTGTTGAGCAAGCAATACTTGTTGTTGGGTTTGTTGTTGTTGAGCTTGTTGTTGCACAACTAAGGCAACTTGTTGGGCATATTGTTGTTGTTACACTATTAAGGTGGCTTGATGTTGTTGTTGTACTTGATGTTGTTATTGTGCTACTAAGGCTGCTTGATGTTGTTGTTGTGCTACTAAGGTTGCTTGATGTTGTTGTTGTGCTACTAAGGCGGCTTGATGTTATTGTTGTGTTGCCAAGGTTACTTGATGTTGTTGCTTCTATTGGACTACTTATTGGTAAGCCTATTGTGCTTGCTATAAAGTAAGGAATGTGTTTGCAATATAGGATCAATCAGTGGTTGGGACATCTGTAATGGATTGGGGGTGTTAATGTTCTGCATGGGTAGCAAATTGTTGATGAGAAGTTGGGGGTTTTCTTGGTTCAACATATCTTGCAAGATGGTGGATTGAGATGGAGGAATGTAAGTTTGAGGTCCCATTTGATTTTGCATGGTGAGAGGGATTGTGGGAAAAGATGATGATGTCATTGGATATTGCGATGGTAATGACATACTAGGACCTTGAGTCCATTGATTAAAAAGGTTCCCTTGTTGTATTTGAGGTGTGACCAAGGTATTACCTTGGTTGATGGGATTTGTAACCAAGGTGTTGTTTTGGTTTGGGTTGATGATAGATGAGTTTGATGTGGATGGTGGATTGACTTGAGTAGCTTGGGTAACCACTTGTTTTGATGTGCCAATGGGGTTTTTGGAACCACTTGTCAAGGGTTGGATTTGTGTGAGAGTGTTAACTTGCCCTTGTTTTCCTACTTGAGGCACTTGGTTCACATTACCTTGTGTAATGTTAGGCATACTTGGGGTATTTGTGGTGATGGATGAAGATGGTTGCGCTTGAAATGTAGAGATTGTTGTGGCATCATGGAATGTAAGTGGTTTTCCAAAGGTTGGTATCCAACTTGTGTCTTGGGGAAGGTTAGTGGTTAATGGAATGGTTGTTTTGTGAATACCCAAAGTTGTGTTTGTTCCTAGACATGAAGTGAGACCAAGGTCGGTTCCTAGCCAAGTTGCAAGACTAGATGTTAATGGTTGAATTGGAACAAGGGATGGATTTGGTTGAATTGTAGATGAAGTCAAGCCTTGTGTCAATTATTGTGCAACAAAAGATGGGGAAATTGGAGCCACATTTTCTAAGGCTTAATGTTCCATGATTTCTTCTCTAGTAAGTCCAGATGGATTGTTCATGACATCTTCTATCTCATATGGCCCTAATGGAGATGATGGTTGTTGTGAGGGGATAGAATAACTCCTTGGATCAAATTCTCGAGGATTGGGATCACTGATGATATATGAGACTTTGGTTTTCCCCATGATTCTCTTGTGTTGTGATCTTGTTGTAACCATAGATTGTGGGTCAATGATGGGAGAGGTGTGTTGAGATTTGTAATGTTTGAACTCTCTAGTTGACTCAAATCTAGGTAAAAGAGATTCTCTAAGTATTTTGGGAGCAATTGTGATAGTGGGGGATGAAAAGATGGATGATGTGGAAAGTGATCTTTGCAACCGTTTTGAAACAACACTTTTGACTTACTCTTGATGTTTTGATGTTAGGATAAAGGATGTTATGAACTTGAGAATCTTTAGGGTAGACTCGTGACCTTCAAGATAAACTAGTTCAAAGATGATAACTAACTTAACTAAGTGCAGGGAAAAGGATTCATTTCACATACAAAGGAGCTAAGTTAGGGTTTGGTTTGATTGATGTCTAAGTCCAAAATGTTGGTGTACTTGAAATTTTTGCAAAGTTTGGTGAAGTGAAATTCGGATTTTTGATGAAGGGGTGAATGAAATGTTTGACCCAATGTTGACCTAGAGTGAACCTTTGTTTTGCAAGACCAAGGTAGTGAGAAACATGCTATACCTATAAAGTGATGAAACCTTAAGAACTCAATGATTTTGGTAAATAGGACTCAAATGATTTTGGAAATAGGACCCAATGATTTTGACAATAAAACTCAATGACTTTGGATAATGAAACTCAATGATTTTGCCAATGTTTTTCTTGTCTCAATTTGCTTGTTTTGGGGAGTCAAAGTTTGAACATACATCAATGTGGGGTGTTCATTTGATTTAATCTTGGATTAATGAGGTTATTTTTACCACAAACATTTGTCTTGGTTATGTTTTCAAACTAAATGTTTATGTCAAAAACATCATAACTTTCATAATGTCCATTTCATGAAAATCATGAGATTAGAGCCACAATTGCCTATGTTGTCTTTGGGAAAATATGGATTTGAGATATAAGTCAAGATATTTAGAAATTGCTAAGGATAAATCCTTAGGATAAGCAGTAATATCAAGGCTAACTCAAGAAGTCCATATTTGAGCCAAAGTGTTTGAAATTTTGAGGATGATAGGGAATGTTTGTTTTTGTATCATTTTGAAACCAAGAAAAGTATTAAACTAACTCACAATCATTTACAATCCTAGGATAGAAATGGCCATATTTGTTGAGTCCCCACTTAGATTTCTCCAAACACTAGACAATGCGAATAGTTAGAGATTTGGCGACACTGGCTTCCCTCCATGACACACACTTCTTGGAACAACCAAATCTCAAAATCCTTAAAATCCGTAGATTAAAAGGAATTTTTTTGTTTCTACAATTAAATAGTACAAATGTGGGGTAGCTTCAGAACGACCATTCTTGCACCAACAAATATTTTAGGATTTTGGCTTGCTAAACAAAGGATTTGTAGTAAGGATTTCCATTCAAAGTGGCCATACACGCAACAAGATTAGCTCAAGATTATGGAGAATCAAGAGGCCTCCCAGTCCTTTCCCTAAGGAAGGATTTTTACATATCACATGGATATTATGGGTGACACTTGTTGGTATGACACATCCGCACCTGTTGTTAATGACTTTCGTCACAACACATTTTTATATAGCGATTGAAAGAGCTTGGATTTAGCTCGTTACCGCTTGAGTCATTCCCTTGGGGTGATTAATTTTTACCACCAAGGGAGGCTCTCTAAAGATAAATAATAGCGAGAAAGTACATCCGTAGTTCGATCATCTTTGCTTGCATGAACAAAGAGAGAACACACACTATGCCTTTTTCTCACACTCACAAGGGGGTTCAATTTTAATCCAAATTGAAAGATGTAGGTGATTTCACAAAGTGTTAGAGAATGTTTCTATTTTTCAAGGTTGCCAAATGGCGCGAGAGAATTGCATATGCATCCACTAATAATGTTGAAAACCACAAAACATAACAAACAGTTGTAAATTTTAACCCTTCAAAGCAGTGATGAGTTCGTTTTAAGCACCATTTGAAAAATAAAGTTGCCTTGTTCAATTTTAAGCCCAAAATAAAATGACAATGTGAGGGTTCAGCTTTAACCAATTCTCAAAATGAATTTTAAGCCTAATTGAAAGCTAGTTGGTCCTAAGATTGTAAGTTTTAAAACCCAATGGAAATTTAGTAGTTCTAAAACATAAACCAAAGTAGCATATGGTGGGTTATAATTTCCCCACAAGTGTCAAAACACTATTACACTAACTACAACTAAGAAAAACTAAAAATTAAAATTTTCATTTTTTTCTTCAGTTTTTTCTATGTTATAGTAAATCATGTTTTCAAAGGCCTTTGGAGCAGAATTTGGGGTTGAAACTTGTGTCGGTCCCTAAAAATTAATTGTTGAAGGCATTGGATTTTTAGGGATTTAATTAGTCCTCTTGGAGAGCTTTTCGACGGTGTAAATGGATTCAAATTTTGACCACCGAGTAGAAAGTTATGACCCCAACAAGTTGGGGTAAATCTTCTCCTAGTTTTTCTCCAAATTTGTTAAACCAATTAGTCTAAAAAGAAAAAAAAAGAAGTTAGTGGCATGTTAGCATTCAGATAAAGTCAAAAAATTAAACCACATGCTGAAAAAAATAGTTGTTAAACTTCTTACCAGAGTTGGGCATCACTGCACATGATAGCATCGCGATTTGTCATCTAGGCATCGCTTTGGTGAAAATGGGCATTGCTCTGTAGCAAAAACAGAGAGCACAATAGCATTGGGATTTTGATTGGCATCTCGATTTGAAATCTAGGGGCGTCACTTTGGTGAAGTTGGGCATTGTCATTTGAACTTTTTGATACCTCTATATTAAATCAACATCACTAGATTTAAATCAACGTTGGTGCATTAATTCGACACTGTGATTTCAAATTGCAATAGCATCGCTATATGGTGACACTCTTCAAATAGCGTCGTTGTTTGTATTTTGAGCATCACTGCAACCTACAAAACAACAAACAAACGAAATTCAAGCTAAAAATTGTTAACGGTTTGCCCTCCTTCTAGCGCCAGAATGTGAGACGAGGAAATGTCAGTGAGGGTCGATTACACTTGACTCATGATGAATCGAAGCATAACTTCGCCAAACATACCTACATCTACAAACAAAATAATTCAAATTAGAAATCTAAACTAAGTATTTTACTGAAATTGAAAGCTACAAACTAAGAAAATAATTAAATTCCTAATCTAACCCATTTGAAACTTATCCTGTTTTGGAATTGGTGTCGTGTTGATGTGAAATGACGACCCTTTCCCAATCCTGTGATTAGTGAGCCTGCTTCAATCGATTCTATGGAAGAGAATCGATGAAACCATTGTGATTGATGTATGAAAACCTAGTTTATGCTAAAAATGAACATGATGCAAGCTAAGTTACCATGGTTTTATGCTAAAAATGCACTAATTATGCTATTGCTAAGCTAATATAAGCTAAAGCTATGCTAAAAGATGAAAAACCCTAATTTATAAACAAGCTAAGATGGATGCATGGAATCTATTACTGGATGCACTAAGCTATTATGCAATTAAATTTAACTAAGATACGCTAAAAAGTGAGTAAACTGAGAGTATGGATGCAAGTGAATTCAACAGCACGACTTTGCTCTGAAAGATGGATCCATTTGTTTCCAAATAGTGACCTATTTATAGGAAAGCAAATGAGGAATGAAGGGTGGAGATTAAAAAGATTAATCAACGGTACAAGATGAAGGAGATGAGAGGCATGGATCATGGATTCTCATCAATGGATGAGAATGCATGATGAGATTTAATCAAGGGTTCACACTTGCCTCAAACAAACACACTTTTGATTTGCTCACATAGGTCAAAGGTGACTTGTTCAAAAGGTTGAAGGTTAAAACTTGTTTAAGAAGCCAGGTGAAAATATCTCTTTTTCAAATGATGAAGGAATAAGAATATTATTTTGGAATATTCTCATGGGTGAGGAAAAAGGCATTTTGCAAATTAAAATAAAGTTTTAATTGTGCAAAAGGGGATAAAGAATATTCTATGAGAATATTCCCTTTGCTTAGAGAAAAGTTAGTTTAATTGCTAATTAAACAAGATTTAATCATGCAATTAGGGGATTAGAAGAATTAAAGTGTTTATTCATTAAATTAAATGATTTAATGAATGGGGGAGAGATGGAATGATATTTAATTAAATAACTTAGGGTTATTTAATTAAATGAGATGACTTAGGGAATTAAATTAAATATTTTGATTTATTTAATTTAATGAGATGAAATGTTAGCATGAAAAGGGATGAATTAACCCGATTAAATTAATTAGGTTAATGGATGAAAATGATGCAATTAATTAATTAGCTAGGCTAATTTAATCTATTAAGGGAAAAGAAGATGGGTTTAAAGAGGAAATGATGTTAGTTAGCCAATGTGATCCATCGAGACATTTTTCAGTGTCTACAATAACAATTAAAAAAATATTTATTATCGTAAACAACATATTAAACAAAGAGATAAGCACTTCTAATCCTTCTATTATTATTCACGTCTATTTTAACTTCAATTAATTTGGCTTGGATATTATTTGTTATTTTATCACTCAATTATAATTTTAAATTAATTGTAGGGCATTTTTTATTTCTCTACATTTAGGTAAATTTGTGATTTCCAACCCACCAATTGCTTCTCCCTAGGGTTTCAATTCTAATGTTTATATCTATTTTTTTCTACATCTCTCCATCTTCATTTCATATCTTAGATAGAGTACACCATAATTTGGCTTCTTTCAAACACTACCCTATGATGGATGCACCTTACATGATTAATGATGATAACCATTCTTTATGCATCATCCATGGTGATTACTTAATTCCCAACTTATCAACAACTTATGATGATACATCTAATGATGTGTTTGAAAATGATTATTTTTTTATGATGTCATCTTCCTTCTTTTCGCTTTCCCCTCATACTTTAGGATTATGCTTTTTATGAATCACATCTTCTATAAAATACTAACATGGATTTGGTCAATGATGCTTTCAAAATCACTAACTAATGGGTAAGTGCAAAAAGATGGGTCCCAAAAAGGGGGCTTAAGTGGCCACTTTTTTTTTGAAATCAGGAAATACTGACCTTGGACGTGAAATTGAGGATAGTTACACTCAAAATTTTGAGATGGAACAAAAAAAAGGATCGAAGTGCTCTGAGTCTACTTTCTAAACTACTAATTTATTTTGAAAATGGTTGAGATTAAGGGGTTAAAAAGAGGGACGTACAAAAATTGGTGTTGTTTTTGTCAGAAAAACATAACATAGCAACTCTTGTACGTCCCTAGCATGATGAAATTTTTTTAAGTATTTTTAAAATCACTCTAATGAGAAATTAACTAACAATATGTAGTTGATGCACGATTTTTCTGATAATTTGTTAATGAATATTTGATTTTTTACTAATTTTCTAAGTGGACACTTCCTAAAAACAAAATTTTGGCTTGCTACCCCTATAAAATTTGGAAACTAATTGATTTTTTTTTTTTAAATTATAGAATGGAGTCTAGTTTCTAAAAATGTAATTTATTTGAAATTTTGATGAATGATTAATTTATAACGAAAAAAACACCAAACATTGCTTTTTTCCAAAAAAGAGACACACAAACAAAAGAAATTATAGATGAAAGGCTTTACATTGTTAGAAAGTGAAAAAAATTACATCGTTAGATAGCTAAGAGAGAACCTAACATTACCTAGGTGTTTGATTTGTTCGACATTGAACCACGTGCAATCCTTACAGTGAGCACGAACCCAATTATGTGAAATATTGTAGAATTTGCAAAAACATGTCTCTGGTCATTGGGAATGCCCTCCAAGCCTTTGGGTTGGTATTCCAAGGAAAATACCAAGCCCATGGCTTGGAGATTCCCAAAGCAAGATATAACACGTTTGTGTTATAACACGGGTACGCGCCCACGTTATAACATGCTCGCGTTATATCTTAGTTTTGACATGGGTTTTTGCGTTTGTGAGGGACATGTCTAGCAAGAAATAACACGAACACGGTATAACACACTCGCGTTATGTCTTGATTTATGTTAAATGCTAC
>VDFB02090251.1:0-22565 GCA_007258455.2 Sequoia sempervirens | reverse complement strand
AAAAAAAAATCATAGAAAAGATTTAGTATAGTAATCTAATTTTTTTTAAAAACTTGTACTACTCAGACACCTTCGATGAATTACCCATCTCCAATGGCTCTATCTCCATTAACAGATTCATCTTCTTCCTTGGACGTAGACCCTTCTTTTCACGTATCTCTACTCTGGTGATGTCTTTGAGATTCTCTATGACCTCCTCGACCTCCATTAGCTCGACAGAGATTTTGAGTGCTTTCCACTCACGTTCCACACCTTCTTGCCACAGAGCTTTGTTGTGTCCTTCTAGCCACTTGATAAAGAGATGATTTAAATCCGCGAGCTCTAGGCCTCCACCATCCATGCCTTCAACCTTAACAATCCCCACTCCTGGTATCACCCGTTCCAGAATGCCTTCCATAGCCTCTAAAAAAATTTTGTGAACAAAAGTTTTCATGACTTTCCTCACTACATCCACCGAATGTCCTAAGTCCAGATCCCAAGCCATGACCAACAAATAAATATCCATATTGATCCTGTATATGTGCTTTAATTTTTCAAAGCCATTACCCAAAATAAATTGAACTGCTTGTGCCACCTGCACATCCTTGAAGAGAAATAAACCCCGCAACCGCTTCACAAACGCTTTGCCAATGATAGGGTCCAGCTTCCTCCATGATGTCAAGGTGAAACTGGCCTCCATTGTTTCTTTGGTTCATTGGCTTCCAGACAGCCACCCACCACTGACTGACTACATGAGATGTGTGTCTTTAATAAATCTCAATTTTCTAGCCATCTCTATTAATGCCAATTCTTGAACTTACATCCAACACCAACAAAAAAGCTTCATCAATGCTTCACTTCTTACAGAAACTTCCGTGCCTTCTTCACTTACTAAACAATGTTTAATTCGCCAATGTTTTTTTCTTAATCATTTGAAAATAGGTTTAATTTGCCAATGAATTTTATTTTTTAGTTTGAAAAAAAGTTTTAATTGCCAACAAAATTATTTTTTCTGGTTTGAAAACAAGTTTAATTCGCCAATCGAAATATTTTATCGGTTTGAAAATAGATTTTAATTGCCAATGGAAAAATTTTAGTGGTTTTAAAAAAAATTCATTTCGCCAAGATTTTCCACAAACTTCTAGCGATTAGAAAAGATTTTCCAATGGACACTATTTTTTTTCACGAAAAACGAAAAAAATTTGCCACTAAAATTAATATTTTTATCGGGAAGTATACAAGATTTTCCAGGATTTTACACCTTCGTCGAGGGGAGGGTTTCTTAAAGTTTTCCTTACTAGCCAAGGGCCCCAATTTACTTATGATCTAATCACCAAGTTGGTTGAGGAATACCAAATCAAACATAAGAAATCAACACCCTATCATCCACAGGCTAATGGTCAACTGGAGGTCACAAATAGGGAGATTGAAAGCATTCTCACCAAGATAGTGCAACTGCATAGGAAAGATTGGGTTTCAAGGTTACCTGAAGCATTATGGGCATATAGAACTACATGGAAAACAACCATTGGGTTTACAGCCTATGAGTTAGTCTATGGAAAGACAGTAGTCCTTCCTATTGAATTTGAATACAAAATATTAAGGACAAAAGTAGAGTTGGGAATGGATTTAACAAAAGCACAAAAAGAAAGGCTGCATTCTTTGAATGGGTTGGATGAGATAAGAATGGAAGCAATCCATCATATAGAGGTAGTATAGCAGTAGTGAATGAAATGGCATGATCAATACATTAAAACAAAAGAGTTCAGTATGGGGGATTGAGAACTATTATATGATTCAAGGTATAAAGATTTGAAGGGAAAATTCTAGTCTAGATGGTTGGGCCCTTATGAAATTAGCAAGGTTTACTCTAATGGGGTTGTACAATTGCACACCATTGATGCAGTATGGTTTTCACTTCTTATTAATGGTCATATACTGAAGTTATACAAGAAACCAATGCAACATGATGACTTCATCTTTTCATTGATCCAACAATATGGTGCTCATAGTGAACCTGAAATAGAATATGATTCATAGAATCCTACATTCAATAATATCGGACATACCCAACACTTCAGGTGACACAGATATTGAGTTACACAGCTCAGTCCTTGAGCTTCCTTAGCACTAATTTCTCATGCTTTAAAACTACATGGACACATAGCACATTATCCATGATGTACAAATTTTGCTCCAGAGGGACCTATTCTTCAGTTCATTCAACATTTATCGAGACCTATTTCATATGGGACCTAAAAAGTAAATCTGTAAAACACAGAAGGGCCCTGTGCTTGGAGTACTTGTAGTCCCCCCCAATTTGACTTTCTCTATCTTAATTAATTAAATATCTCTATTTAATTAATTCACCTGTTTATCCCTTCCTAATTAATTAAATACATTTATTTAATTAATTAGTCTATTTCCTCTCATAATTAATTAAATATTTCTATTTAATTAATTATGTCATTTCCTAAACCTATAATTCCTCTAAGTCAATTAAATAATCTTTGTTATTTGATTGTTCCCATCAAAATTCCCTTTCTTCATAAATCCAATTACATTAATTAATCCATGATTAATTAATGAGCTAACCCCCATTAGCCCATTCTCCAACTTTTGACTCCACTTGGGTCAATAAACCTATGGTTTTCTAACCTCACCCATCTCATTATGCTAATTAATCCCTCATAACTAACCTAAACCCCATCATTACTAATATTTCCTAATTTAAAACTCACCCTCAACCCCCTAATCTTGTCTCATTAATGTTAAAAATCCCACCTACCTCCACTATCTTACACATAGCCTCCAAAATTAAATGAGGTGTCATTCCAAGGTGTGCTCACACATGTGTGAGCACACCTCACACTTCTCCATGCATTTAATTGTGACACTTGTCACAATGCTAATTGATCACATTTCTTGATCCATGGATCACCTCCCCATTCAATCTTAGCCCTTCATCAACTTTCAATCCTAGCCCTTCATTTTACCCTCCAATTTTGTATAAATTGGGCCTTCACCCCCTCATTTCTCCATCTTGAATGAAGCTAATTACATGCTGGTGCTATTGAGAGCAATCCACATTCCATCTTGAGCAACATCAACAAGGTTTTGGGTGCAATCTTGTAGCTCAATCAAGAAGAGTCACTAAAGGTATAATCTTGTGTTATGGTTATTATTCTTGTTTGCTTTATGATTTTATGCTTTTGGTAAATTAACCACCTTCAAATTTGGCATGCTCGGTGGGACCCACATCCCTTTAACACTTTTTGGAAAATTTTGTGTGTTTCTAAGTTTTGTTAGGTATAGACATTGTGTTATTGTGCCTTCGTTGTGACTTTCGGTGCCTCTGTAATGACTTACAACACCTGTATTCCAGATTTTGATGCTTGTGTCTTAAACTTTGACGCTTGTGCAATGACCTGCGGTGCCTACATTCACAATTGCGGCACCTGTGTCTCTAGTATTTCACCTATCTTTTGTGCTAATCAATTTTTGTGTTTGCAAGATTTTTGTGCCATCTAGCATAATATTTCGTATTTTATTGAGTTTAGAAGCTTATATCACTTATTATCAGTTGTTAATATTTAGTGTGTTTCCTTGTATTTTTACTTCAACTACAAATCACATGCTAAAAGACAAAGATAAAAAGAACACCTGATTAAAATCAATCTAAAATATACCTAGTCTAATCAAGTTCACTAGACAACACCTCACATTTCGTTTTAGGTTTTAAAAATTAATCTAAAGGAGAATGAACTCACACATTGTCTAAATTTTTAAGATAGCTAGGCCGTAACTAGTTTTTGGCACCTTTTCTTTTGATTGCAATGTCTGCCTTGTGACTAGCGGTGCCTCTGTCATAGCACCTGCATTCCAAAATTCTACACTTTCGTTAGCATAAATGACGCCTACATTTATAGTTAGGTTAAAATCTTCTAATTCACATTTGATAGGTGTTGGTGATTAGTATTAGTATTGGTTGGAAAAATACTAGATATTTAAATCTTTTGGTTAGGATAAAACATTTTTTTTGTTATTTTTGAACCTAACTAGGCTCCTAAGTGCAGGCATCGTTTTGGTCACAAAACTGCATTTATGTTCAAGACAAGTAATATGATCTTCTTATAGCATATTTTGATATTTTTTCTCATTTTTGGTAGTTTGACACTTGGAAATATATCATTAGAAAACATAACATAGCTTGTGTCTTTAATATTTAATCTTTAGAGTCATCGTTGTACCTAATATTATGAAAGCATCGTTTTGTTATTCTGTTGCGCTTCTGTTTTCTATTATAATTCTGGAAATCTATTTTTCGGCGCCTACATTTTCATTTTCTGTAAAGTTGCACCTGTGTTTTGGTTTGATTATTTTGAGCTAAGTTTTGGACTAACAAGTGGTGTAGTTGTCGATTGTCAAAGACCAATATTGAAAAACTACTAATCTGTGGTTTTGTAGGACGTTTGCCCAAGATCTTTTATTTTTCCACTAATTTAGGCACTAAATTAGAGTAGTGGGAAATTAACTTGTTTTCCATGCTTGGAAGGGTGTAATAGACGTATGCTCTCCCCTCATGCCTAGTGTGATCCCGGGGATTATAAATCTTTACATCTCTTCATTTTGTTTAGATCAATGTTTTAGGTAAACACAAGGTCACTAGTTTGTGTGTATGCTCTCCCCTTGCGCTCCGTGCAATCTGGGGGATCAAAAACACCTAGTGTTCTTGTCCTTTTAGGGGACCTACCTAGGGATTTCATCACCCTAGAGGATGATCCCAACCATGCATACCAATGGGGTATATAAAGGGGGGAGAACTAAAGTTGTACCCCAATCTAGTTGTGTTGTAATTGGTGGAGCTTTGATTGCCTAGGGTGATTCCAGGCTAGGAGTGAAGGGTTGGTATGATCTCTTAGTACCTCACTGAAGCTCCCAATCCATGCTTGTGATAGACTATTGTTCATGGTCTGGGCCTCACGTACCTTGCATCTATTGATGACTCCCTAGAAAAACATTGTAAACCTAGAAAACCATCGAACGTAGGTTAGTGTGGTGCAAGGGATGCAGATCATACCATGAAGTTACTCACCACATACTCCCTTAGGTTGAGATAGAAATCTTTATGGAGAACTATGATAGTTACCAAGGAGAGAGAGAAGGTGAGCCTGTTGGTATCCGTTGATGGTCTTGTGCCACTAGATCTCTAGCTATCCACCTTTGTGAAAAAGGGTTCCCCGAAGAACCACCCGAGTATCAAGGAGTATTAACCCGAGCTTTCTTGGGTGGTGAGCCCACATTAATCTATAAACCTACATGATCTTAGGGCTTGTAATCAAGTTCTTGGAGTGTCTTCTTGTGTGAAGCCTATGAAGAAGAATCAGCCAAAGGGTTGAGGATTTGAATATACCATCTTTAAAACATCAAAAAATTTCAAACCCAGCCAATGTGTTTTATTGTTTGCTAAAATCTCTTGCCAAAAAGACTCAAACTGTCAAATTGCACTAAGACACAAACTATTGCACCTGTGTTAAATCCTATTGCACTTAAGATTCTATGCCCTTGTTAAAACTTGTTGCACCTGCACTTTCCTGAAACTACGCTTCTATCCTGTCACAAAATCTGAGTCCTTCACTTTGACCTTTTAGGGTTACCTAGTCTAGTTGGTCTTCAATCTACAACTCTGTCATCTTCTAATCATTGGACAAGAAATTATCAAGCACCCAACCTCCCCCATCATTCAAATTTACCCCTTTAGACTTAGGGAAACCTTAGAATCACCAATCATCTTCATAGCATAAACTTGATCCAATCATAGAATACACCCTCCAAATCCTCAAAAATTATCACACATCATTATCATTTGTCAATATAAACCCCACATCATCCTCTTTAATATAAGGATAGCTTAAGAATTTACCTATCTTAGGTTACACCTTTAATTAAACCATCCCTTTCTTTTTGCATAATTTAGCCTAAGGAGTGGCTCTCGTTCACTAAATTTTTCAAAATCATCCCTCATCTAGTCTTGCTTGGGAAGTTTCCTATCCTAATTAAGAAAAGCACAAATCATCCATCCTAGGGGTGTAGAACACAACCTTGATATTAATCAATCCAATCATCATATCATCCCAAACCTTATCACATCATCAAAATCAATCATCCTAAACCAACCCCAAGATAATCTTAACTCACCCAAACCCCATCAAATTATCAACACTCTAAGTCCAAATTTGGTCCAAAATCAACATCCTTAATCTCTTAAAGAATCCATTCTTTGCATGCCAATCACTAGATCACAAGAAAAAAAATTAATGGATTCTCACGGAGAGGCCTTTTTCAACATCACTTCATCACAACCAACCACCCCTCACGAAGACATGGTAGATGCCTTAGAAGATTCTCCTAGACTAAGAGAATTTTCCACTGACCCCTATAATCAACAAATGATGGAAAGAATTATTCTCCTTGGCAAAGACCACCTTGTCCTTAGTCTCCTAGCACAAGGAGCTAAAATACCTTCCGCAGATGAAATCCAACAATTAAGGAATAGTGACCCTTCAAACAACCCCTCATCATCCCATAATCTCTTCGATCATGTTTTTGGGTCCCAACCTAACACCAATATCCCCTCTTCTTCCAACATAAATCAATCCAATATTCCCCTTAACACAATCTCTTCCATAAACACGGTTTCATCTAACGTCATCCAATCACTTTCCTCAATTGTCACAACACCCCTTGTAATAAACACAAGCATTCCTATTTCCACAAACACAACACAACCTCTCAACAACCTACCCCCACTTTCATCACACCTAAGGGTCAAAATTTCTCCCAATACTAATGTCACTTGTGCTCCCACCAACCCTACCATAACCACACAATCTTACCCTACCTCATCTATTCATTCCATTTATATTTCCCCACAAAATGCATCTCAACCCCCCAATAAAAAATTACTTCCCCTACCACCTAATAATCCTAATCCCCAAAACGTCCATAATCAATCCTTACCTCCATATAACACATTCACCTCTAACCCTCAAATCAACACTACCCAACATAACACATAGATTCCCCCTATACGTACAACCAACCACCCTCACATGATCCATACCTTGCCCAAGAGTTGCAAAAAATGAAATACATGATCTAAGGAATTCAAAGTGGTCAAGCCAAAAAGACCTTTATATATGAAGACATATGTTCTTACCATTTGACCAATCCATATTAGTTGTTCCCTTCCCTAAAGATTATGAGATCCCAAAGTTTGACAAATATAAAGGGAAGATTAACCCCATCGAACACTTAAAACATTTCAGAGTCCAATGCCAAGAAGTGGCCTAAAATGATATATACCTTATGAAGTTGTTCCCTAATAGCCTTAGACTGGTTTACACAATTACCTTAGGGATCCATTAAATCCTTTGCAAACCTAGTTGAATGTTTTCTAACACACTTTTCCTATAACATTGATCAACAAATAACCCTGGCTAAGTTATGCACAACAAAAAAAAACAATGGAGAAAGTCTTGTTGCATTTCTTCAAAGTGGGGACACCTTGCAAACAGATTTCCCCTACAAGTACCAGAAAAACAAATGGTTGACATATTTATTGAAAATTTACATTTAAAAATTGCTCTACACTTAAGACTGCAATGTGCCAGGTCACATTTGATGATGTCATTGAAAAAGGGTTAACCATTGAAAAATCCTTAGTTGCAGATGGGGTCATCAAAATCTATAAAGACCAAAAGGACAACAATCAAACCTCTAATGAAAAACCTAAATATTGGTCCAAAAAAAAATTCATAAATGATGGTGTAACTGATAACAAACGTGTTTAAAACATACAAAACACACCATCTCAAAACAAACAATCACAACAACAAGGTTTTTACAAGACCATAACCATCCCCCAAGGACGAGGTTCTAAAAACAAAAATAATAACCAATCCAAATGCAAGTACACCCCCCTTGGGGAACCTCTTGATGTTATATTTCACAGATTGGCACAAGAAAACATGATCAAATTCCTTATCACTACACCACTTGATGAAAGCAAACCCAAACCTGAATGGTATAGGGAAGACAAATACTACGAGTACCACCACATTAAAAGACATAACACTGTCAAATGTGTCAGAGTAAAGAGTTATATTCAAGACCTCATTGATAGGGTGGAAATAAAAATCCAAAATCAAAACTCCCCTGATGAGCAACTAGGTATTTATACACAACCCTTCCCACAACATAATGGTAGAAAATAATCATACAATAATGTTTCATACACATACACCAATAACTCCAATCCATCCACACATGACACAATCATTGGATGAATAGAACAATGCAATACCATTACCATCAAAGCACAAAATTGCATTGTTACCACTAGTCGTGGCTGAGTGATGATACAAGGAGCATCATCTTCATCCACTCCATCTAACACCAATAAATATAATATCATTGAATATCTTGGAAAAACCCCATCCCAAGTCTTTATACTATAACTCCTTCGTACTTCACCCATTCACAAAGAAGCACTTGAAAAATACCTCCAATAATCCTGAGTACCAAGTGATATCAATGTCAACCAATTCCAAGCCATAATTGGACACCTCTCATCTCCACCTCAGCTATCATTCACTAGTAAAGACTTGCATAACATCAAAAGGGTCTTAATAGATGGTGGATCTAGCCTAAATTTATGTACATTAAAATTAATAAAACAATTGGGCTACTCAAACAATGTCATAGATCCCCATAAAAAAGATAACCATCAAAGCATATGATGATGTTGAAAGAGAATCAAAGGCACTATCAAGCTACTTGTTCAAGTTGGACCAGCCATTATGGATACAACATGTCATATACTTGACCTTGACCTACCATATAATATTCTCCTTGGAAGACCTTGGATACACACCATGCAATCCATACCTTCCACCTATCACCAATGTTTAAAATTCTATCAAGATGGAAAGGAAATTAACATTCCCACCGACCCACAACCTTTCCAATATTGTAAGGCATTGGAAGGAAAATAAAAAAGCTATCATGATTGCCCCATTAACGAGGAAGCTTCCACATCATCCAGTTACATTGACCCATCTACATTACAAACAACATCCACACCACCCACCATTTCCAAGGGCAAGGTCAAGATAACTGACATAGGATGCAGAGAATATAAAGTTCAAAATTCTTTCTGTATAGGACATTTGTCATTATCTCCACGCTCATATGGCCAGATACTTAATATGAAACTGAAAGAAAATTTCAAAAACTTCAATAAATAGGGATTATTGGACAAAGAATTTTGGGCCTAGAAATAGATGTTTTAGGTTGGTTATACAAGGAAGAGAACTAGCTTCCTGACTTGGAAATCCATAGATATCCTAAAGGACATGATATATGTAAAAATTGGGGCTATGAAGGAAAAGGATTGGGGGCACAAGAATAATGAATCATGGAACCGATTCAACTCCAAGAATACAAGGATCATCAAGGACTTCTTGGCCACTGATTTGGTAGCCATAAAACCCCAGTGTACCCATGATAAAGGCGAAAAGACTTCTACTGATAAGAACTCTCAGAGAGATGCCATTGAAGAATTCTTTCATACCATTGCCAAAATCTTTGACACTGAACATGTGTTCACCATTTCCTCCTCCACAAACCTCCCACTCATATATCCTGAGTTAATTGATTGGGACCCACAAGGGCCTCTGGCCTTGGATGTATTTCAAAATGATGAAGCTATTGTAGAAATCATAAGAGTCTGGGAACATATCTCATTGAGAGATCATGAGCAGGATAATCAAATCATACCACATAAAGATGCTTATTTTGGAGAGAAAATCATGTGCCTCAGTTACAAAAAAAAAGAAAGATCCTTAAGTGAATACCTTAATGAGTCACTTTTGGATCATGAAAAAGTAAAAATAAAAGATGCATCCTCCAATGAAAACCTTTTTGAGGTGTTGGAGGATGGGGCATATGATTCGATCCCCAATTATGATGAGACATATACTGTGGCAATTGAAGAAATCAAGGACATCAACTTGGGGACAAATGAACAACCAAAAACAACCTACATCGCCAAAGAGCTAGAAGAAACATTTAATGAAAAAATGGGAGAGTTCCTCAAGAGGTGTTCTATCAACTTTTCTTGGACATATAAAGACATGCCAGGATTAGATCCATCCCTTGTTGTACATCATTTGGCAGTATGTCCAGATGCAAAACCAGTCAAGAAAAAGTTGTGTAAAATACACCCACAAATAGCTCTTTTGGTAAAAGTAGAATTACAAAAACTCTTGGATGCCAAATTTATCAAACCTATTGATTATCCTGAATGTGTGTCCAACATTGTACCAGTTGCAAAACCTACTGGGGACATCCGCATATGTACAGATTTTAGAGATCTCAATAAAGCATGTCCAAAAGATGGCTTTCCACTGCCCAAAATTGATATGATTGTTTATCTCACTACTAGACATGAAATGCTTTCTCTCATGGATGAATTTTCAAGATATAATCAAATTCACATTGCTGAAGAAGATCAACATAAAACATCTATCATAACCCCATGGGGAACCTTTTGTTATCATGTCATGCCCTTTGGACTTAAAAACACTAGAGCCACATATCAAAGAGCAATGGTTGTCATCTTCCATGACATGCGACATGATATTAGGGAATATTATGTGGATGATTTACTAGGAAAATAAAAAAAGGACACATTGAAGTATTGGGAAAAATCTTTGACCGGCTGGAAAAGTATCAACTCTGACTTAACCCCAAAAAGTGTGTATTCAGAGTTTCATTTGGAAAACTGTTAGGTTTTATTATCTCCCGCCAAGGAATTGAAGCAGACCCAACAAAAATAAAAGCAATTAGAGAGATGCCTCCACCAAAGAACATCAAACAACTTAGAAGTTTGCAATGAAAGCTACAAGCCCTCAGAAGATTCATCACTCAGTTGGCAGATAAATGTCAACCCTTTTCTCATCTACTTTGCAAAAGCATCACATTCAAATGGGATGATAAGTGTCAACAAGCTTTCCAGTAATTAAAAGACTATCTTGAAACACTGCCATTCCTAATACCTCCACAAGTAGACAAACCACTCCTCTTGTGCATATCAGCTACACAAGTGGCACTGGGGGCATTGTTAGCTCAACATGATGACAAGGGAAAGGAAAGAGCAATATACTACATATCTCGAGCATTAACCGATAGTGAGTTGAATTACACATCAATAGAAAGAGCATGTTTGGCTATGGTTTTATGTGCTAAGAATTTGCAACATTATATGATCAATCACAAAACTCAACTCATTTCCAAGGTTGATCCATTAAAATATCTACTTTCAAAAGCAACACTTCAAGGTCGAGTAGCTAAATGGATCATGATTCTGAGTGAATTTGACATTGAGTATGTAGACAAAAAAGCTATTAAAGGATAGGTAGTTGTTGATCAACTCGCCGAAGCCCTTTTACAAGATAGTAATCCATTATTGTTTGAATTCCCATATGAACATATAATGACTACAAAAGAATGAAAATGGTGGAATTTATTTTTTGATGGATTTTTTACACAGCATGGCTCAAGGGAAGGGAGACTTTTTGTTACACCTCAAGGAGACTACATCCCTAAATCATATCGAATTGTATTCCCTTGCACAAAAAATATAGCAGAATATGAGGCACTGATAATAGAACTCAAGCTTTCCATTCAATGGAAGATCGCAAAATTACAAGTATATGGTGACTCTCAATTAGTCATAAAGCAAGTCTATGATGAATATCAAACAAAGGATGGAAAAAATTTACCCTAAAAGTGTATGGTGGACATCTTCAAATAATTTTTTGTGTAGATTTAGTTTGATCATATCCCAAGAGTGAACAACAAAGCAGTTGATGCTATGGCTACCATTGGTTCCCTTGTTGATGTCCCCCAAAATAGTCAACAATATGAATTTCTCATAGAATAACTTTTGATTCTTGCTTATGATGTTCCTGAATCTGAAATGGTTTGTGACATCATTGGCCATAAATCACCATGGTATCAAGACATATACGAATACCTACACAATAATACCATCCCACCCAATCTCTCAACTTCTCAATGCCAATCCTTCATCCAACAAACTTCCCGCTTCACTATCCTTGGAGACATTCTTTATCATCGCTCTTTTGATGGCACCTTCCTAAGATGTTTGGACTGAGAAGAAGCTCAAACCACCCTAAATGAGGTACATCAAGGTATTTTTGGGGCCCATTCTAGTGGACCAATGTTAGCTAAAAATTTGCTACGCATAATATATTATTGGCCCACAATGGAACAAGATGCTATGAACTTGGTGAAGGTATGCAAGCCTTGTCAACAACACGACAAATTGATTCATGCACCATCACAAGAATCGCAGCCCATTGTCACTACATGGCCTTTCTCACAATGGGGATTAGACCTTGTTGGCAAGATAAACCCGACATCCTTAAATGGTCATAAATTTATAATCACCACTATTGAATATTTTACCAAATGGGTCAAAGCCATACCAATGACCTATGTTATAGGGAAAAAAAATTCTAAATTCATCCTCCACTACATCATTTGTCACTTTGGTATTCTCGCTTCCATCATCACAGACAACATACTCCCTTTCAAAAAACAAGAATTTTGTAATCTGTGTCAACAATTCCACATTCAACACCATTTTTCCACCCCATATTACTCACAAGGCAATGGCCAAGCTGGGGCTACAAATAAAACCATCCTAAGAATCCTAAAGAAAACAGTCAATGAAGTTGGTCATGATTGGCATCTATAGCTTAACCCTACCCTATGGGCATACTGCACTAGCATCTTCACACATATTGGAGCTACCCCTTATTCCCTGGTATACGGTGCTGAAGCTATCTTGCCAATTGAGGTCGAACTCCCATCATTGAGAATATATGTACAACATCTCATCAATGATGAAGAATATTGTGTGGCACGTCTTCAACAGCTAGAGCTTTTAGATGAAGAATAATTGAATGCCCTCAATCATCTCAGAGCATATCAGAATAGGCTTTGTAGGTCATATAACAAGAAGATTAAACCTAGAGAATTTGCAATTGGAGATTTGTTCCTTAAAGAAAATCAACGTAATTTGCAGGAACGGGAAAAGAAGGGAAAATTTGAACCTAGTTGGCTAGGACCTACACTATTACAACACAATATGGATCGGGGGAATATCAATTAGCTACCATGGAAGGAGATCTCCTAGAAGATCCCATGAATATCATCCATCTCAAAAAAATCTTTGCATGAAAAAATATAAAAAAATAAAAAAATCAGAAAAATACAAAAAAAAATTAAAAAAATAAAAGAAATACAAATAATAATAATAATAATCAAAGAAAATAGTAAAGAGAAATAATTTGTCCAATGTTAAAAACCACTCTGTGGCGCCTTGGGAAAGTACCATGGTGAAAACCTGGCAAATAAGCACCATGTGTAGGGATGTATGCACCATCTATTAGGTCACTTTTTCTCACATTCTAATAAACTTATCCACTCTGCACACCCATAATAAATCCAATCTCCTTGTCCACTGTGGCTTGGAATACCATTCACTATCTCGATCTCCCTTCACCCACCCACCTAGAATGGATCCAACATGAATATTTTATTGTTGGATAAATTTTGGTTGAAAATTGACTCCCTTAACACCACCTCATACACTTTTTTCTTTTAGTTGGTACAAAGGAATTTGCACTATTAAGACCACCATACCCATACCACTTGCTTTACCATCCTTGATGTCACTCGGTCACACCATTATCTTTAAGTTCGGAAGAGAATAAAGGTTTGACATAGAAAACATCAATTCAACATGAACATGTATCTTTCTAAATACCATCCATCCATAAATACTTGAAAAATAATATTCATTGTTCCCCAACCCATATCGTACCACCCGCCATGCACATGATTTTTATACGATGGTGTTTGTATAAGACATGCACTAGCCAACAATATGCTCATTCCATCTCACCATCCATCCATCTCATCATAAGTAATGGGAAGTGGTACCTAATATACCTAGTTTCTCATCCATCCATACATAATAAAAACCCATCCCATAATAAAATCCATCGATAATAAACATCTCACCATCTCACCTATACCACTCACCTCATCCCGAGACAAACAATACAAAAAGAAAATAACACACACACCTACAATAATTTTAGAGGTACACTATCTGCATAATCCTCAAAATCCCCCTACCACATCGCTTGCCACCCATCACAAATCTCCCCATATTTTCTCGATAGGTGCATCATTCCTTGGTCCAGCAACATCTATCAGCCTCCCTTTCTCTTTGGCAAGAGATTTGGATTTTTCTTTTTTGAGATTTATTATTGTAATCTACAAAATCACCAAGTTAAGACAACTTTTATCTTTTCATATCTTGGTGTGTTGATAACAAGGTATGAAGTAGATGTGGGTCACCTTGTATGGTGTGTTTTTTATTAGCCTAATTTACTAATGGTTTCATACACCTTAGCTAGAGGGGTTCAAAATTACAGTCCGCTACATAATACCTTCTATGATCCACTATGGTGTTATCAATCATTCAGTGATTAGGTTTAATCTTTTGTTTGCATATGCTTGTGAGTCTCAAAGTCCATGCAAGACTCATCATCACACCTCTGGTCATTCATACCAATGGGGCTTAATGTTTCTTGCTATATCAAATTAAGGATTGCTCTCCACATTGGACCAACATTATTAGCACCCCCCTCCATTTATCTCTCTTAACACCAATCATTCTCCCCCCACTCTTCCTATCTTGCTAACCTACCACCCCCCTACACACCTAGATTCGAATACAGGATGTATCATGACAACAAAAACAAACATTTTGTACCTCATGGTTTTGGTTCCTCCTAATTATTTTGTTGTGATAAAAATTAGTCATTAACAATTAGTTGTAAACACCATCACAAGTAGCAATGAAAACAGGTTGAAATTCAAGTTACATCAATGGCATAACATACACATCCCAATGCAACAGTGAATTCAGGGGGGCGGGAAAAAATTAGGACTTGGCTTTGCTCTACTTTGCTTTTCTTGCATTGGCTATTTTTTGAATTTTCGGTACCATTTTTTGTTGTCTGTTTCATGGGTGATTCGAGGGGGGGCTGGGAAGGCACCCCATTCCAAGCACATTGTCCCTAATTTTTTTGTTGTGCCTATGGTGGCAGTAGCCAGCCCGCCTGCTTTTAAAAGATGTTTTCACATCGTACTATTGTCCTTTCCCTTGAGGAAAAGACTATTGGAATCTTTGGGAAGTCGCCCTTCTCTCCGATGCTTGGTCTTAATTCCTTTTTTTCAAAGGAAGCTCCTAATTCCTACGTGGAAAATTTGGTGGGGTCTAACTCACCAACCCAGAATAAAAAACTTGTAGAATATGCTTCTTGCTTGGTTACTGGCTGGGAAGTTGATGTCCCTAAGGCCCTTATACTGAAGATGATGGATAGCCTCAAAATGGCTTTGGTTGGAAAGTTCTTGGAATTTAGGCCAAATATTGAACTACTGTGTCAGTGGGCTACTTCCACCTGGAACCTCAAAGGTAGTGTCACCATTAACGCCATGCCTAGAGGTATTTTTCTATTCTCTTTTGTGGTTTATGAGGATATACTAAAAGTATTAATTGGAGGTTCATGGGCCTTTGACCCGAGCTTTGAAAAATTTCTCTCTTTGTAAATGGAAACTTGGCTTTGACCCGTCGGCTAACTTGGGGGCGTCTGAACCTACTTAGGTTCACCTTCTAGGGCTTCCCTTGGAGTTCTGGGAGAAAGGAATTTTTTAGGGTATTGCTAACTCTTTTGGGATTCTTTTTGCCATTGATAAAATCACCCAGGAGAGATTGAGACTTGTGTATGCTCTTATCGGTGTCAATGTGGTAGTTAACACGGTTCTTCCTTCTTCTTTTTTTCTTAAGTCAATGTTTGGAAACTGTACCCAGCCCCTGGAGTATGAAAATGCTCGCCTCTTCTACCAGCATTGCAAGAGGTTTGGTCATCTTATTGGCTCTTGTGCAACTCTTGGTGAAAGCTCAAAAGCCAAAGGTAAGAGGTTTGAAAAAGACTCTTCACCTAAAGCCATGGACTCTAGAGTGTAGCCTTCTCTTGTGTCCCCCCAGAAGGTGTACATTCCCCTTCTGAAGGATAATGATTTTGAGCACATTCCCCTTCTGAAGGATAAGGATTCTGAGGTGTTGGCTGGTCCTATTATTGAAGATCAACAGGTTACGTTCAAAGCTGAGGATCCCTTGAATGTCCAGGGTCTGAAGGCTAACAATTCAATAAATGGTACTATGGAAGTCCTAGAAGAGGGTGAGTATTTTTTTCAAGAGATATCTCCGTCCCTGGAGATGCTGAATCTTGTCTCCCAATTTGGTGCTCAAAATATGAATGAGTCATTGGCCCTTCTTGGCTTCTCTCAAGGTTCAAGTGATAAGGAGGATGATGAGGGATGGTCACAAACCACCACGAAAAGAAAAAATAAAAAGAAACCGGATGTTGGAGGGGGAAATAAGGGGGAAGACCCTCCTAGAAGGAATCAAGATTGAAAGATACAATAAGGGATGTGGCTGCAGGAAAACAAAAAACCTTGGATTTGACCACGAGATCGAAGTCCAAGAAAAAGTAGTTAGGGATGTTGGTTGTGTTAGGGGGTGTGGATTCTTCTATTTTTTAATGAAGTATGTATCTTGGAATATTAGGGGCCTTAATAGTCCCTATAAATTTTTTTTGGTTAAGACCTGCATCATGGATAACAAAGTTGATGTCCTCCTTTTACAAGAAACGAAGATGAAGAAAGAAACTTTTGAAAAAGCTATTGCTAGTATTTGGCTTGGAGCTGGTTTTTTGTGTTAGTGAAGCTAAAGGAGCATCTGGAGGTATTGCTACCCTCTGGAACCCCTCTAAATTGAAAGGTTATTTTTTTTTTGATAGTAAGAATCACCTTGACATCACTCTAGAAGATCCTGGATCTCACGAGTCTTAGAATCTTGTAAATATCTATGCCCCCAATTCTAGTAGAGACAGAGTTTCGCTATGGGAACAACTTAGTGAAGCTATTTTTGAAAGGTGTGATGAAAATTGGATGTTGGGAGGGGAATTCAATTCTCCCCTCCTTCCTTCTGAGAAGTTGGGTGGTTCAGATGAGTACTCTGATAGTATGATGGAGCTTGTTCAATTCTTTAACTCGGCAGGGCTGATTGATATTCCTCTCCAAGGTACTAAATTCACCTAGTCAAATAGGAGGAATGGAAACCATTTAATTCAAGTTAAATTGGATAGATTCTTGATATCTGCTAATTGGGATATTTCCCAATTCCTTTCTCTCTTTGCTCTTCCTAGGTTTGGTTTGAATCATAATGCTTTGGTTCTAAAAAAACATGTGGATCATAATAAGGGCCCCTTCCCTTTCAAATTTGAAGCCATGTGGTGCACTCATCTGGATTTTTCTGCCTTAGTTCAATCGTGGTGGGAGGAACCCATCCTTGGAACTCCTATGTTCTGTTTGGCTAAAAAACTTCGTCGTGTTAAGCAAAGGGTGAAGAGGTGGAATAAGTTAACCTTTGGCAACATTTTTGAGTTAAAAAATGCTTTGGGAAAATTTTTAACAAAAATACAAGATAGAATGGAGTCTGGTTTGGTGGATGAAGAGACTTGTGTGAAGGAAAGAGAGTTGAGATCCCAATGGTATAAATGCAATAAAAAGGAGGAAATATTTTGGAAACAAAAGTAAAGAGTTCAATGGTTGATGAAAGGGGATTAGGACACCAAATTTTTTCACCAATCTACTCTCAAACACAAAAGCATAAATAGAATTAGATCATTGGTTAAAGAGGATGGCTCTATTGTTACTAATGAAAGAGAGATTCCTAGGGAAGATGTAAATTTTTTCTCCTCCTACCTTTTAAACCCTGTCAATGATCCCTAGGTTAATGCTGATTTTCTTAATGTTATTCCTAATGTTGTCTCTGAGTTAGATCTTAAGATGATGACTAATATTGTTTCTCTGGAAGAATTCAAAAGGTCATTTTTTATTTTGGAGCCCTTAAAGCCCCTGGTCCTGATGGATTTCCCCTGTCTTTTTTCAAACTTACTGGGAAATTGTTAAAGATGATCTCTTTAATGTTGCAAGAGACTTTTTTAGGTCGGGAAGGTTGTTAAGTAATCTAAATTCTAATTTTATAGATCTTATCCCTAAATCTGTTGATGCCTTCACAATGAAAGATTATAGGCCTATTAGCCTTTGCAATACTGTTTATAAAAGTTTCTCCAAAATTTTGGTGTTTAGACTTAAACTGGTGCTGGGAAAAATAATAGCTCCTAATCAAAAAGGTTTTTTTGAAGGTAGAAACATTCTTGATGTTGTTATCTTGACCCATGAGATAATCCACTCAATGGAGCATTCAAAAAAGCCTGGAATGGCCTTTAAAATTGAAATCTCAAAAGCCTATGATAGGGTCTCCTAGCCTTTCCTCTTTGTTGTTCTTAAGAAGTTTGGGATAGATGGTAGATTCATAAAGATGATTTCGGCTTGTGTTACTTCTCCTATGTACCCTGTTTTGGTAAATGGTATCCCCAGGGCTTCTTCTCTTGTGGGTGTGGTTTTAGGCAGGGGGACACCCTTTCTCCCTACTTGTTTATTATTATTGTTGAAGCCCTAGGAAGAAATATTCAAAGGTTGGTGGATGTGCAAGCTCTTAAAGGTATTAAGTTTGCTTCTTCTCTCAGGCCTGAGTCCCATCAACAATTTTTTGATGATACCCTATTGTTTGGGGATGCTTCAGTGGGGGAAGTACGAGTTTGGAAATAGATTCTTAATGATTATGCTATTATTTTTGGTTAGTGCATAAATTATGAGAAAAGAAAAGTTTACTTTTTCAACACTGATCAACAAATAAGGGATAGAGTGAAAAGAATTCTAGGGTGTCAAGAAGTTGAGTATCCTAATACATAGTTGGGGCTTCCATTGTTTTCCAAGAGATTAGAAAATAATTACTAGAACAAGTTATTAGAAAGGATTTAGCATAAATTGGCTGGATGGAAGGGGAAGTTGTTGAGTTTAGCTAGTAAGACCCAACTCCTTAAAGCTTCTCTTCAGAATATTCTAGTGTATTACCTTTCCTTGTTTAAAATTCCTACTCATATATGAAAGAAGATATAATAGATTCAGAGGAAATTTCTATGGTCATGAACAAAGGAAAAAAATAGACTTTCTCTTGTTAGCTGGGATAAAGTATGCAGGCCTAAAAGGTGTGGGGGGTTAGGGATGCGAAGAATTCATATGCTAAATAAAGCTTTAACTACTAAAATTGGTTGGAATCTTCTGGAAGGCTCAAAAGACTGGGTCAAAATTTTCCAAGCCAAGTACTTGAGAAAAGAGAACTCTAGTTGTTTTATGTCTCAAATGGATCTCCCTTTTGGTTTTACCCTATGGAACCACCTAATTAGGTTAAGGAATTTGCTAAAGTTGGGGGCAAGGAAGAGAATAGAGAATGGATTTAACATGAATTTTTGGAAGGACCCTTGGATAGAGAATGCCACCCTGTCTGCTAATGAGGATTTGAATCCCCTAAAGTGCAGCCTCCATAGAATTTGTGGCAAAAAGGTGACTGATTACATAAATTGGGAAGGGGAGGAACCAAAATGGAAGGATTTTGATGCCTTGTTAAGGAGAAATAATTTGAGGGGTCAAAGACAGGTGAACTAGGACCCTCTCCTCATCAATTTGCATAATTTGATCGAGGAGGCAAAATGATTTGATAGGGGATGGGAGGATGAATGGCTCTAGAAAAGCAACTCCTCTAGTTGTTTCTCAGTTAGAAAGATGTATGAAGACTTGGTGAGGGCCCAGGATGATGTTCCTAGTTACTTCTAGAAAGTGGTGTGGCTTAAGAATCTGATTCCTAAAATAAACTGTTTATGGTGGTTAGTGGTCCATGGCAATATCCTCACCATTGATAACTTGGTAAATAGAGGCTTCCATCTAGTTAATTGGTGTTCTCTATGTAAGTAGGAGGAAGAATCGATGACTCATGTGTTCTTCCATTGCAATTATGTGAGGGAAGTGTGGTCTAATGTGTTGCAGTTGTTGTCCTCAGATTGGGTTTTTCCTTACTCAATGAAGTTGTTTATTGAAGGTTGGTCTAACTATCCTTTCTCTCACAATTTTATAATGGATCTGTGGAATCAAGTTCCCCCCTTTGTTACTTGGGGGATTTGGAAGGAGAGAAACAACAAAAATTTTAGAGAGGTGGAGAGAAGCAGTGGGGAGGTGTTTCAAATAGTTAGAACTCAAATTAAGGAAAATATTGAGACAAGCAAACTTAGCTTCTCCAACTCCTAGCTGAACTATAAGGAGATGAGAATAAAACAAAATTGGGGTATAAGTAGAGACTTAACCAATCTGAACTGGTCTATGATGCTTAATAAGATGGGTACTATCTGGTGTCCTCCTCTTAAAGATTGGGTGAAATGCAATTTTGATGATTGCTCAAAATACAATTTGGGTCAGGCTGGAGCTGGTGGCTTGGTGAGAAACCAAAATGGTGACTGCATAATGGTGTTTGGTGTGAACCTAGGGATTTGTTCGAACAACAAAGCAGAAACTATGCTTGCTTTTGGAGCTTTCAAATTCTTAAAGGAGTTTGGGTTCAAAAATGTTATCATTGAAGGGGACTCAAAATTAATTGTGGATATTTTAAATGATGTCACTAACACCCCATGGGAAATAAAAAATATTATAGACAAATGTAAAGTTATTAAAAATTATTTTACTATATGTCGGGTTCTACATGTGTATAGGAAGGGAATTGTGTGGTTGATTGTGTGGACATTGTGGCGTTGGAGTGTAGGGGTTGGACAAGGTGGACCAATGGGAACATGTCGCGGCCTCTTAGAGATATCATCCTCAATGAAAAGTTTGAAAATGCATATCAAAACGAATATCTGATAAGTTGGTTGTTGGCGGGATGGAAGAGTACATTATGGCGTTGTCAAGCTTTCCTAGTAATGATGGCTTAAGTGGTACATGCATACATAGGAGGATCCTTGAGGGATATTTTTTCATTAATTTCTTGTTAAAGAATATGATCAAAAATCAAATGTCGATTATAGTTTTCTTAAAAGGCTATCTTTTCAATGCGTATCGATATGCCCTCTGTCAGTTATTCACGTATTTCTATAGAGGAAAATGGCAAGAATTTAATTATGGTTGTTATTGCTTGCAAAAATCATAATGCCTTTTGGGCTTCAGGAAATATGAGGCAGACGTCCCTAAGAAAAAACTTTAGGAATTGCAACTCTCTTGTGAGTCAGTTTTTAGCTTGGGTTTTAAATGTTGGTTTCTATCTGGGAAGAAAGTAGGTTATCGGGGGGAGTATGAAGTCTAGCCAGTCTCTACAAAATAATTTATAGACGAGCAAGATGAGAGGTCTGAGAAAAAGAACCGAACCACCTAACTGCTAGGCACTGAAGAAAAATGTCGACCTCTGGAGAATGTTCAAAAACGCGGGAATGGCTTCCTTCATCCAATCCCTCAAAGGCTATAATGAAAATTTAACAGTAAAGTTTACAAACTCTTGGAGGAGAGGTTGTGTTTCTATTGGTGCTTTGGAATTTGAGGTAACTTCTCATTTCATAGTAGAGGCCACGAGGCTGCAAAATTCTGGTTTGAAGGTTTCCAAAAAGAGTGGAGCTAATTACCAATGATTTGGGGATAATTTTTTACATCATGGAGAAAATTCAAGCGGTTTCAAAATGGGCATGCCAGACTCAAACTTCCTCCTCCTTTTTCCCTTGTGAGTCTGTTTGTTATGCAATATTTCACTCTAGAAGTTTGCTATATGTCTGTTCGAGCTTATCATTCTCCTATTTTAAACCACATTAAACATGGGGAACGCATAACTTGTCATTTTACCTTCTGTCCTCTATACAGTTGAATATTGAGAAAGGTGCTAACCTGCCGTTTCATCAGGGTTTAATGCTTACTTTGTACAAATTTTCCCTTTCCCAAAATCCCCATGGTAATCCTCTTAATGCTAGAGTGGAGAACCTTGACCTTTCTGATGAGGAAAATGTTGAGTTTCGGAGGGTGGAAAACCCTGAAGTTGAAGAACCTCTAGTTGTTGAACATTCTCCCCGCAACCCCCCTACTGTTGTTGTGAGACATTTGCTTATCCTTGCTAAGATTTCCTCTCATGTGGCTAATGTGTTGAACCCTTCTACTCATAGGTCCTAGAAAAGTGAGGACTTGAAAAATGTTGACTTGTTGCTTACTAGAGCTACCCCTAAAAAGAGAAAACACTCTCCCTTGTTGCTTGAACTCCCTAAAGCCAAGAAACCTAGAAAATATGTTAATCCTAGTGAAGTTATTCATATTTTTGAGGATGTGAATCAAAAGGAGGTGGTCAAGGAGAATTTATAGGCGAGTGGGGGGAGTGGTGAAAGGAGGTCTTCCTGACTGGCGAAGGTAGCCTCAAAAGAGAAAAAGGG
>VDFB02090250.1:0-23635 GCA_007258455.2 Sequoia sempervirens | reverse complement strand
GGTAGTCTTTGGAAACTATGTTTCAATATTAATAGTAGATGCTCTTAGCATTATATATAAGTGAAGCTTGCATGTTTAGACATCATTTGAGTAAGGTAAATGAATGGTTATGCTAATGTCAAAACTATAACTTTTTTCTTGATTCTAACCAACTCTTTTAGTGGCTTGAAGCATGTATCTAATAATTCTTTACATACTATACCTAGTCACAAAATAAAGATTTCAATAATGTTGATAAGGAATGTAAGGTGTTAATATCAAGGAGATGTATAGAGTGATGCATTTGTCTTAACATAAGTAGTCATATTACTAATTTCTTTTACAATTGATTTAGTTTTGATCTTTATTATTATACATATTTTATTCTATTTTTTATTTTTTATTTAAAAGATATTACAAAGATTCTCTTGACACTTGATCTTCAATCTTATTATTATTTTTAAATATGTGTGAACATTTATTTATCAATATCCTTAAATAACAATTCAAATATTTAAAAAACAATTTAAATAAAATATTAAAATATCCATATTTAAGGACCTTAACCTATAATAACTTTAATCACACATACCTCACATTTCAACATAAATTCGTAAATAAAATGTAATTATTGACATAAAAAAAATGGTTAGATTGTAAACAACTAACCTTCAATGGATAGCATTTGGAGCACATCATCTAGTCGTTATAAATGGTATTAATTGCGAGCGTTACTTTCGAGTACTTTCACGCGGTGTATAGGCTGATGTTAATTAACTAATATTTTAGAAGTGTTTCCAGGTGGCGCATACGCTGACGTTTATCTCAATGACCGTGGAAAAGAAGTGGCATTATTATTGTGCGTGGATGATTGGAATTATGAAGTAGTTTACTGGTTGCTAAACTGCTGGTCAAATACTGAGACTATGAACGTCGAGGAAGTGAGAGGAGGAAACATACCACTCAGTGATGTCAAAAAATTTGAAGAAATGAACAAAATGATGGGTTATGTAGCGAGAAGAATTGGGGAAGAGGGACGAAAAGTGCTTGAGAAATCAGGGAGGAGGAAGTATTCTGGCAGAGATTCAGTCAAAGAGGTTCTATCACCCATGATTAAAATTGTAACAACAGAAGAGGACATCGTGCATTTCATGGGTCGCCCTATAGGGATGTCTACATGGTATCAACTTGACGAAGATTGCCTTCCGGATTCTGTCAAGAGGGGAGATGCTGCAGAACCATTCTGGAGTTTTGTGTGCGACAGCTTTGCGAGCTATCTTGTGGAAATTTGTGCTTATAGAAGCCTTCTGGACATACGTAAGATGAAGACAAAAGGCACCAGTCAAAATAATTGGATGATTGCCACATCCATTCTGTTTCATCTCTCCCATTTCCTGAGAGATATCATACACGAACCGATGGCGCATAATTGCAAGTACTGTTGCACCAATAAGATTTTGCGTAATGCTGCAGAGAAGGCGGCGGGTAACTCTCAAAAGTTTTTAGAGATGCTGAAAAATAACGCAATGTGGAGGTACTACGATGACACGCGTAATTACGGAGTCCTAGACAACCTTTTAATCGTCGTAGCAAAACCTAAAGATAATGATATTGAAGAAGGAGAGAAATTCGCTGTTGTAGACATGCTATTGCAATGCGGCGCTCAGCCTGGAAGATGCCATGCAATCGGTAAGTACAAAAACAAAACGGCCTTACATTCAGTTGCCAAATTTCGGGACGAAGATGGAGGGACAGAGGTTGCACAAGCTTTGCTATGCATGTGTGACGAGCAACGTATAGACGAGTTTGTCAATGCTGAAGATGAGAGAGGAAAAACTGCTATTCATATTGCTTCAGAGAAAGGAAACGCACGGATCTGTAGACTGCTTGTTGATGGCGGTGCTTTAGTGACTGCTCATGACAAAAAGGGTAGGACAGCCCTGCATTATGTATTTGGAGGAAGGATTGATAAAGTTATCGATGTGGAGATAGAGATTACAGAAGCTTTGCTAGACAGGTGTGATGAGCAAAGTATATCTGAGTTTGTAAATGCCGCAGATGAGAGAGGGAGGACTGCTCTTCACGTTGCTTCAGAGAAAGGAAACAAACGTATCTGTGAACTTCTTGTTGATCGGGGTGCTTTAGTGACTGCTCAAGACAAAATGGGTATGACAGCTCTGCACGATGCATTTGAAGGAAGAATTGATAAAGTTCAAGGTACGGGGATAGAGATTGCAGAAGCTTTGCTAAACAGGTGTGATAAGCAAAGTACAAATGAGCTTGTCAATGCTGAAGATGAGAGAGGGAGAACTGCTCTTCACAGCGCTTCAGAGAAAGGAAATGCGAGTATCTGTGAACTGTTTGTTAAGCACCGTGCTTTATTGACTGCTCAGCATAAAAATGGTATGACAGCTCTGCACTGGCGCATTTAAAGGAGAGAGGTTAAAGTTAAAGATGGGGAAAGAGGATTATAATAGCTTTGCTACAGGTGTGATGAACAAAGCATATCTGAGTTTGTAAATACTGAAGATGAGAAAGGAAGAACTGTTCTTCACCGCGCTTCCAAAGCAGTGATTAACAGACATCTGTCAACCGCTTGTTGATCATGGTACTGAAGTGACTGCTCAAGACAAAATGGGTATGACAGCTCTGCACGATGCATTTGAAGGAAGAATTGATAAAGTTCAAGGTACGGGGATAGAGATTGCAGAAGCTTTGCTAAACAGGTGTGATGAGCAAAGTATATCTGAGTTTGTAAATGCCGCAGATGAGAGAGGGAGGACTGCTCTTCACGTTGCTTCAGAGAAAGGAAATGCAAGATCTGTGAAGTTGTTGATCATGGTGTTTAGTGACTGCTCAAGACAAAAGGGCATGACAGCCTGCACTGGTGCATTTGAAGGAGAGATTGGTAAAGTTAAAATGTGGGGAAAGAGATTGCAAAATGCTTTGTTAAACAAGTGTGATGAAAAAAGAATATATGAGAGTTTGTCAATACACAGATGAGAGAGGAAGGACTGCTCACCGCGCTTCCGAGAAAGGAACGTAGATATCTGTCAACTGCTTGTTGAGCACCGTGCTTTTATTAACCGCTCAAGACACAAGGGGTATGACAGCTCTGCACTATGCATTTGAAGGGGAGATTGATAAAGTTAAAAGTGTGGGGAAAGAGATTGTAAAAGCTTTGCTAAGCAGATGCGATGAAGAAAGTATATATGAGTTTGTCAATACTACAGATGAGAAAGGGAGGACTGCTCTTCACTGCGCTTCAGATAAACGAAACACAGATATCTGTCTACTGCTTGTTGATCACCGTGCTTCACTGATTGCTCAAGATAAATGCGGTATGACGGCCTTGCATTATGCATTTGCAGGAGGGATTGCTAAAGTTATAGATGTGGGGATAGAGATTGCACAAGCTTTGCTAAAAAGGTGTGATGAGCAGAGTATAGATACGTTTGTGAATGCTGCGGATGAGAATGGAAGGACTGCTCTTCATAGCGCTTCAGAGAAAGGAAACGTAGGTATCTGTAATGTGCTTATTGATCACGGTGCTTTAGTGACTGCTCAAGACAAGAATGGTATGACAACCCTGCATTATGCTTTTGAAGGAGGGATTGGCAAAGATATAGATGCTGCGACCGAGATTGCACAAGCTTTTCTAAGCAAATGTGATACTCAAAGTATACATGAGTTTGTCAATGCCGCAGATAAGAAAGGGAGGACTGCTCTTCACTGCGCTTCAGAGAAAGGAAACAATCGTATCTGTGAACTGCTTGTTGATTACGGTGCTTTAGTTACAGCTCAAGACGAAAGTGGTATGACAGCCTTGCACTATGCATTTGCAGAAGGGATTGGTAAAGACATAGATGTTGCGACAGAGATTGCAGAAACTTTGCTGCGCAGGTGTAATGAGCAAAGTATAAATGAATTTGTGAATGCCACAGATGAGAGAGGGAGGACTGCTCTGCACAGCGCTTCAGAGAAAGGACACGCACGTATCTGTGGACTGCTCGTTGATTGCGGTGCTTCAGTGACTGCTCAAAACAAAAAGGGTATGACAGCCCTGCACTATGCACTTGAAGGGAGGATCGATGAAGTCATAGACGTGTTAGTGAAAAGTCCGCATGATAGTGAGTCACTTGAGTTAAAAGACAATAGAGGATACACACCTTTAGGAATAGCTCTTACCAAAATGGATTATAAGTCAACAGTGAAATTGTTATTACAGTCAAAAGATCCAGAAGCTTATTTAAGGAGGGCTCTCGCCAACATGGATTATGAGACAACGGCGAAGTTGTTAGTGAAGTCAAAAGAGCCAGAAGCTTATTTAGATATAGCCCTTCCCCAGATGGATTATGTGTCAACAGCAAAATTGTTATCTAAGTTAGAAGACCCAGAAGCTTATTTTAATAAAGTGAATCAGGAACAGCTCCTACGTAACTCTTTACTACTTGGTTCTGTGGTACTCGTTCGTAAGTTGTACGATAAAGGAATAAGGCTGCCAGCTGGTGATTGTGATGAAGACGGGAAAACAGCTTTGCATTTGGCTGCTATGTGTGATAGTGACCGTAGGGCGCGTCGAATTATTTCCAAGAAAATTAAAGGAGAAATTTCAGTGAATGTGAAAAACATGGTGGCCGCGCGCGACAGAGGAGGGAGGACTGTTCTCCGTGAGGCGGCTTTGAATGGACATAAGATACTCTGCGGACTTCTTCTTACCTTAAATTCAGAACTAATATATATCAAAGATGGAGACGATCGAAACCCGTTATACGATGCAGTTAAAGGAAAGTATACGGGCACAGCTCTGTATAAGCAATTGTTGACAGCATATTTGAAGAAAGATAAGCCTGAGGATGATTTGATGGACCGTAGCAGACTAACTCCATTGCACGTTGCTGCTTCACAAGGCAAAGTTCAGGTTGTGAAAGAGCTTCTCTCGTGGGGAAAAATCAAAACAAAATATTTGAGCACAGGAGATATCATTGAACAAACGGCCCTCCATAAAGCAGTAGAACGTGGATACATAGATACAGTAGAAATTCTATTGAAGCATGGTGCCCACCCTCTCAGAGAGCGTGACCGCGATGGCAGAACCGCTCTACATTACGTTGTGCAAGCAGAAACTGAGCACAAAGAGGAATTGGCCCGTAAACTTCTCGGGGCATGTAAATCAGACGAAGAGAAGTCGCTCTTATTATGGGCCTCTGCCGCAGGCTTAGGCACGGCTGACCAAGATCTAAGAAAAGATGACCCACTTTACGAATTTCTTGTACAGGAAAAGAAAATGTATAAGGGCAATTTGTTGAAAATGGCTATTTCTCTAGGCGACATTGAAATGACGAAAGAACTGATTAGCAGAGGTTATCGAATTGGGGACATCCGCAATCCAGAAAGGAAGACAGGATTACAAGAAGTAAACGAAGAGAATCTAAATAGAGGTAATTTTTCAATCCTACCTGCGTATTTACATCATAACTTTTATTTATTGATGACGTGCCCACTTTCTTTGCGGTTTTAGGACAAATTAAGATGATCAAAGATCAAGGAAATGACAAACCAGCAATATCCGACAGTCTTGGTAAGGAAATATTTTCTACTCCTTTGGCTAAGAAGCTGCTGATCATAAATTTTGTGATGTTATATAATTCTTGTATTCCTGTTTATTCATATATATGGAAAACAGGAAGATTGGACTATGCACAAGGTCTTGCAGCATTATTTTTGAATCCTTATATAAAGCCTCCCATAGCTGTCGGTGTCACTGGTTCGTGGGGTATGGGAAAATCTAGCCTCATGCTCCAGGTATCATCTAATCCGGTATTTTACCTATAACAAACATTTCTTTAGGGTAAGTGATATTAACTAAATTTTGTTTGTTTTCTGAACAATTCAGACCGAGCGCATTTTACTGACAACGGCAGCTCAAATGGCATTGTTCCCATCCTCAAAATTGTCAAGCTCGGCTTCAGAATTGCCTGATATTACAGCATGTGAATTATCTGGAAAGGGGAAAAGGAAATGTGAACACATTTACAGACATATAAAGTGTGGAGAATCAGTTAATAGAAACACATTTGTTATCTTGTGGGATTTCATTAAAAGCAAGGTAAAACAAGCTAGCGGTAAAGACATTCAGGAAGAGGTAAATTCTTATCTCAATATATGTCTTTCTCTTCTTAATCAAACGTCTAGTATATAACAGAAATTATCTTTAGCTAAATATTTATGAAATGTTTGTTTACTAGTTGGAGAAATTTCTAAACCAGTATGACCTTAAGTATCTAAAGGTTTTCAAAGCACTCGCTGCAATGGACAGCAGTGACATGGTAAGAGTTGGCTTTAATTTATATAACTATTTTAGTTTTAAATAGTTTTAACACTAATTATTCGATTGATCCTCAAACTTGAATCAAAATTTGTTTTGAGCTCATTTTAAAAGAGTTTTTAAGTATTTTATTTTTCAAAAATTTAGATTCTCTTCGCTTCTCATTGTCATTGGCAGTCGCGGCCAAAAGCAGATCCTTCTGCAGAGGAAAACGTGCAAGCAATTTTAACTGTTCAATATAATGCATGGAAATATAGGAACGATACAGAAGCTTTGGCAGGTATAGCAGTTGACATTACAAGAGAACTGGAAGGAATTATGAACGAGGCTTAATGGTTCAACACCTGTTGGCGAAATACTTGGAAAAAGAAGAAATACACTCTATGGATTGAAATTTTCTTTCCCTCTCTCCTCGCACTCGTTTTGGTAGGTTCGTTCACTTGGATTGGATGGGTGGTATTCGACAGTGACAGTTTAAAGGAATGGGGAAAAGCAAAATATGCATGGCCGCCAGCAGCCCTAGTAATAATTGTGTGGACTCTAACAAAGTCAATTATGGGCATTTTAAAGCCAATTAGCACTCAACTACTGCAGTGTATCTCATTCCCAGATCATACCGACAAACTGGGTTATCAGGAACGGGTGATCTCAGACATTATTTTCTTGAAAGATGAAATTGGCAAAAAACCCTATTGGGTATTTATTGTCTTTTCTTGGTTCTTGACCACCTTCAGGGTCCTATGGGGTCTAATTACTGGATCGTACATAATATCACTACTATTGCATCATGTCAGCCATGAAAAGGCCATAGAAGCTCCAAAGGTAACCCCTGCATCAGGAAGCAATCTTCGAATAATTGTTTTTGTGGACGATTTGGATAGATGCCAGGAATCTGTGATCTTGCAGGTATATTAACTGTAATTTGTTCATTTCTCACTCTTGTATTAATGTTGAGAGAAATTTGTCGTTCGGTTGATAATTTTTCTTTTATTCTCAATCCTTTTTAACACATTTTATATTTTTTACAGGTGTTGTCAGCTATTAATCTTGTATTAGCAGTGTGCGAAATCAGTGTAGTAATAGGAATGGACAAAAAATTAATAGAAAGGGCAATAATAAAGAAATATAAAGATGTAAATACTAATAAATCTCCGAAAGCTAATCAAGAATTGGCAGACATGTATTTAGAAAAAATTATACAACTGCCACTGGACCTCCCTGACCCCAGCGATGAAGAATCAAAGAGGTTTTTGAAAGGACAACTGTGTGTATCAGAAAATGAAAATAAAACTTCTATAAAGGGTAAAGACAGTTATTACAATCAACTGGATAATTCCTCGGAAATGCTTTGAGTTGACTTTTTAGCTTTTGTTACTGCTTGTAAAAATATCTTATTCACAATTCTAATTCCAGATGATAGGAGCTCAAGTGATGGTGTCGAGGAAAGAGGAGTTGTACAACAAAACAGTGCACCACAAGTCGCTATAAATATGGAGACTGCAGAGGAAATAGAAGACATGGGTAAGGATCAGAAGAGATCTAACAGTATTGGGTTTTTATCTTACAATTGCGTATTACTTTGTGTTAATTTATCTGGTACGAGAAAACGACTTTTGTGTAATTTTACAGATAGAGTTAAGTTAGCACTTTAATTTCGGTAAAACAGAATGACAAGAAAATACTAATTTGCACTGTGTAATTAATAATATGTATGTTGATGGTAAATAACTGTTATTATAGGTCATACAAATTTACGAGAAAATGTGCCTGCTGAAGCAAGAAGAGAAGCTCCTGTGCAAAGAGCTGGAGAGGCACCTATTACTAGTGAGTGAGATCTATTGAATTATATATTGCTTTCATACACGACGTGTTTCTAGGCACTCAATAATAAATGATATTAAGTTTGAACTCACATGTTAATCCAGGGAAAGGAAAACCCACTTCATCTACTCTTGTTAGAGAGATGTTATTTGTAAGGTATTATAGCAAAGGAGAGGAGGAAGCCTTTTTGTACTTTCAGGAGTTGGCTACAGACTGTAGAAAACATCCTCGCGAGTGGAAGCGCCTTCTCAATTACCACAGATTGGTGTGGTGCATTTTCTCTGTAAGCAAAGAAGCAAAGAATTTACTTGGGTGGCAAGTACAGTTGATCACATGGATTTTTATTTGCTGGGAATGGCAGGAATACATGAATCTTCTCATAAAGGTATGCCACTCTACAATCTAATTCATTATTCTTTTACGAAATTGAGATTTATCCTAAAGAAAATAGAGATATTAACTGAATTCTTTTTACCATGTTCTGTAGAAGTGGAAAGAAATTGATCTTAAAACGGAGGCACCTTCGCTGCTTATGATCGTAAAGCATTTAATGGAAGAACATAATGCGACTATCCATGAAAGCAGTGAGAATTGCAGCTCAAAAAAATTGTCCAATTCCATGAAAAAGAAACTCGAAGAATTAGAGAAATCATTAGCTGAGTTGAAGAAAAAAATGAAAGAATTAGAACAGCAAGTGTCCAACGAGATGAAAGAAGACATAAAAGAAGTCAAAGAGCAGATCGTCCAAATGGAAAGTGAGAAGAAAGAAAAAAGATGGAATGAAAAAAACAGACAGTTGCGTGAAAACTGGGAGAGAATGAGGTCTGCATTAGAGAAGTACGATGTGTCAATGGATGGTATTCAGGCTTTTCAAAGGTTTAGGTTTTATTGTATAGCCGGCTATCTCCCACGCCTTGGTAAAGACAGTGAAAATGGTAGCATTTGAAGTTTGGTATGTGTGTTAAGGTGAACTTTGCTATAAAGAAGTATGGTCTATTTCTATGTTTTAAATTTTAGTTGCAAAGAAGCTGCTTGTCTTGTTATTTCCTGCCTCTAGCAAGTTATTCTAGTTTTTACCTCAATAGATGATTCTATAGGACGAATGAATCGTATACCAAAAAAAACAAAAACTTTTATTATATATTTTTATTATATATTTTTATGGAATAGTTGAATTTTAAAAATGTTTATTAATATTAATAAGTGTACATCAAATTTTATTTCATCGATACTAACAATTATATAATATATTTAGTTAACTTACACCACCGCTTTAATAGGTCTTCCAGACCAATTCTGCTGAATAATATTAAAAATTATCTCATCTAGTCATACAATGAAACAGATTATTGACAATATCTAGAATCCATAATGACTCTGTATTAATTACAGGACATGATCAATAACCTGATATGGTTCATTTAATTATTATTTTTTTAAATTAAATTTTGTAGATTTGACATATCTATTTGATTAAGTATAATATTAAACAATCAAATATATATAATTAAATATAACATATTTTTATATAATAATAAAATATTATACAGATTTTGTAATGTCCTTTTTAACTTTAAATCTAAAAGAAAATGAAATAAAATTATAAAAAGTATAAAAATAAATAAAACAAATATGCAATAGTCAATAAATATCTTAGACTATGAACCAAAGATAGTAACAACTCTATTTATAATTTTTGAAATGAAAAAGATGTGATCAAGGAATTAGCTTTAGAAATAATCAGAAGGTACATTGTGTGACTACTCTTTGCAATAAAATTATTTATTCAATGATCAAATTTGTGGTTTAGATGATATGATAGATAGCTATATATTATATTTTATGTTGAATTTGTTTATGTAAAATTAATCTTTTCATCTATAAAAATAAGTCATATCCATAGATTTGATCTAAATATGTAGAAAAAATTTGTGCAATTTTTTTTTTTTTTAAATTATGCATATTGATATTTAGAACCAATGTCTAAATAAAATGTGTATTGATGAGAACCTTTGAGAGTTTTCTAAATCAATATATTCTCATGTCAAATATTTGGATCAAAATTAAAAATTTGGAACACAAATCAATACCACAAGAAATTATGGAGTATGCCATAGTCAATCACTAAATATAGATATTATGTAAATTGATAACACAATTTACAATGCAAGTAGTTGAATAGGAGTTAACAAATTATAAATTCTTAAAAAAAATCTTTGTACAACACCATAGCACATTAATATAACACATTTCATGTTCAAGTCAATGGGTAATAACTTGTAGAGAATTAGATTAGGCCATTAAAAAAGTTAAGTGTAGAAATACTTCACATTCTGCCTACATACTTCATTTAGGGTAACATATAAATGTAGATCATGACTAATTGTGTGAGATGTGTATAGATATGATCATTCTATGTTCATGTCAATCGTAATTTTTTTGTGAAAATATTAAACTTGTATACTATTTATTATATTAGGGATAAATTAATCATAGTGATTCTAAAACAAATTAAAAATGTGAAGTGTGCACTCTTCATACTATCTATCCAAATACACATTTGACTAGATTATTAATTAATTGAAGCTTATAATTATGTTATATTTTGAATTTCATTTAATTAATGAATAGGGTCAAATATGCATCCAAAATGTTGCATAAAGACATTTTATTTTTTTAAGACTACAGGAATCGGAATTAGGTAGCCACCTCCATATAAACTATAGTGTGCCTAGTAAACCATTTTCACATGACCGGTGACACTGGCACAGCATGCCCTTCGATACCACAGGGATGATGGGGAGACTAGACCTTGTGACCTCTTTCCTACAACAGGATGCTTTAGCTAATCGAGCTAGGCCCACCACCCCACCTTGCATAAACACTTTTCATCTTTATATATGTTTAATTATTATTTTATTCAACCATCAAAGCTAAAACCTAACTTATATTATAAGTATATATCTTTAAAAGTTTGAACTTTTTCTTGTCTACTGATAAAAAATATTAATTGATCATTTTATAAAGGCAATATATTTTGAATTTCACAAATATAAAAAAAGGAACGTACAAATTTCTTACAAATTCCTAATTTAACTTGCTAATATATTTTCTAAAAATTTAAAAAAATTAGAACCATTTTTTTTTTAATTAGGAAAAATTGTGATTTGATTTTCATTATATAACAAAAAAATTATCTAGGAGCTTTACTTAAGGAATACAACCATTTGTAATGTTCATGCTACATAATTTAATTAAAATGCATAAACATAAGGAGAAGGATATTAGAATACAACATGATCTAATGGTTTCAAAAAATGTGTTGAGATGTATGGCTCAAGTTTAAAGATAGTGGAGAAGATATGGGCAATAACCCTTTATCCATTTCTCCTAGCAAGTCACATGTTTCTGAATTAGTTCCCCAACTTCTTGGCTTCCATAGTTGTAGTACTTTAACAATCAAATTCCCTTTTAGATTATTATGAACATGAAATTTATTTAACTCTAAGTCAACTAAATTTTGGTTATGGGTTTATTATAAATTGCTCATATTGGATTCTACAAATGTGATTTTTTTAAAGAAGCACCAATTCTTTCAATTCCAATTTTACAATTAAATATTTATGATGGGTCTTGCTAAAACTAGTACAATTAGATAGTTATAATTTCTCAAAGAACAATGCTTCCTCTTTTTAGGGGGGATGTGTCTCTCATAGGTTAACTCCATTGAGTTATTGACTAGGATCTATTTTAGGAAATCTCTAGGGAACTGCTCTAAGGATTCAATAAACTTTATGCTAAGGAGTCAACTTTGGTCCTTAACAATTTAAATAAACACCAATCTTGTGGAAATATTTGAAAGACTTATAAGTTCCTACTGAGGAGCCTTCAAATCATAAATGGTGATTAATGCATTCCTTAGTGGCCAATTAGGATTCATATTTTTTCATATTTTATTCAGCAGCTTGCATAGACGGGTATGTAAATGTGCTCAATACTTAACTACTTTGAAATTTAGTTGGTTGTTATTAGTCTAGATCAATAGTTGCAGCATGTTAGTTTAGGGTTCTACTTTCACAAGGCAAGAGAGCACACAATTTTTAAAGCAGGCTTTTGACAGCTGGGGTAGTTGTTGATTAGGGTAGAGTGGGCATGTGGAGAGACACATTCCTATAACCACTACATTCCATGCGATGGCATCCCTTTGGAGATATTTTTTAAATAGTTACATGTGCCTTGTCTATGGTTTCTCATTTTGCATGCATGTCTACCAGGGCAATTGTAAATATAACATTTGACAAAATTCTACCTTCCATTATGCTGTGATATACATCCATACACTCCTTGTTTGAAAGTTCCCATTTTAGCACAAGCAAGGAGGATGTTGGCAAAGCTTGGAGATTTTGGCTTTGCACCTACCAATTTCTTTAGGTTGGAAGTTTCTTAAGTCTTTTGAACAAATCCATTTTGTACAAATCTTGCAACCATTGCAGTCCATGAGATCATATCTATTTGTCATTTTATCAAACTCATGTGCCTTCTCTATGCTTCCACATTGGTTGCCCAAGTATTCTCATAATGAATTTAATCTCAACTCAAAGGAAACCATAGGAATGGAGTTTTAGACCTAGATCATGGAAATCGATAGAAAGGAGATCAAAGCTTAGATTTGGGGAACTGCATGAAAGATTTAACTCAGGTATTGTATAATGTGTGTGTGAGAATTTGATCCATGATCAAGGTCTATATAGAAATTTTTCTTTGTATACTAGGTGGTTAGGTGTTCTATACTATTATACAAGTTTAAGCTTTTCCTTTTGTTGATTTTTAAATAACAGTCTTCTCTTTGGGTCAAGATTTTTGTTGTAATCTCTCTTTTTTGTTGTCCTTTCAGTAGTGTTTGATTTACAAATTGCAATTATTGGAAATTATGCCATAGCTTGCTTGTATGTTTGTGATTTACACCTTAATTACAATGCTAAAAGAGCCATATATTTACACCTTATTAATTTTGAATTGGTTTAGTGGGAAGTCTCACATGTGCAATTTTCTTTTAAGTTACTTGAGTCTGATACATGTGTATTTATTTTGGACAATTTTTGGCATTTTGTACCAAAATCAAAAACACTAAAAAGCTGTAAAGAGCAAGATACACAGTTTTTAATAGTCAAGGACTGAACCTTTTGAGTGGTGAAAATCATGTATTATAAATTTGTTTTAGAATCAACTACTTGGAAGTTATTGTCTCTTATATTTACTATTTAGTTTGGTCTATATTAATATGAAATTTTGTTCTTTAATTCATGCAGGGTTAATGATGCAATGGAATCTATAGAGATGGTTGTTGTGTAGTAAAAATTTATGTATTATTTTTAGTATTTTGTTTGTATTCTTGTGTTTTAATCATTTATTTCACATTGGTCACCTTATGTTGGATTTGATGGCTTGTAATGATTATTCAGATGTTTGTCCTATCAGACTCAGAACTGAGGGGGTAATGTGAAGTTGGAATGAAATTTGAAAAAACCTTCTACAAAAGTACATTTGGATATTTCTATCAGACTGCTTGAATTTTATAATGTGATGTAGGAATGGTTCATATGTGTGCGTACATGGGCATTTGAGGAGCTTCCAAAACAAGAAACATGTGAATTCTTTCTCTGTGAGGTGTGTATTGAAAACTGATAAGTTAAATTCCTAAATGTGTTTGGTTCGGAATGCATGCATTGACTCAAAAGCGTAGTCTTGCTTACCTCCATTTTTTTCTCAAATTCATATTAGATACAAGCAAGTTTTGTGTAACAACTTCTAAATGAAATTTGTTGAACACATCAATGTGTTCTTGCCTAGACTTCTAGAGGAGATATTCAAGTGTATTTGTACTTGAATACCATGCTTGTTTTGTAAAGTTTGGAAGTAGTAAGCAAGTTACTATTTCTTTTCAAAAAAATTAATGGTATTTATTGTATAAATTGACTTCTAATGGGAATTTCCCTATATAAACTAGTGTATTCTAATTGGTGTGCCTCCAATTTATTGATTAAATACAATGTCACAAATGGTACCATATATCATCCATGCCAATAATTACAAGCATGGCAATGAGTGCCAAGAACTATGTCACTTGTATACCTACTTGTGTTGTTTGCTAGTAGCTTGTATTTGATTCCTTCAATAAAGTTGAGTGGTCTTTTTAATTTATGTTATTAATAAGATAAGATACCTTTTGTTTTATGAGTAAGCTAACAAGCCTATTTCCACTTAAAATTATTTTTCTAGAATATTTAGGGTCTAATTTTGATGAATGTGACTCTTAAGGCATGTTATATCTGTATTCATTGGATTGATATTTATTTGACTTTTGAATTTAACTGGTATTACTCTTGAAATGATTATTTATGCCTATTATTGATTGCAACGAAATAGCATTCCATAACTTGGAATGCATTTTTACACATAACTACAATATTAAAGTTCAAGTATTGACCTTAGGTATAAGTCCTTTGTATCGTGTCCTATTTTTTGTTTAAAGGAAAATAACTTCCTTAATGAAAAACTATATTTGTGCCTTTGAACTACAAGGTGGAGGTGCTACTCAAACTCCTACAAGCCCAATTGTTAAGGTTTCTCCAATGGGACCGCCTAGCGACAAGTCACATTGTTGGCCTAAATCAAGTAAGATGATCAAGTGAAAGATCTACCATCTATAAATAATAAGGAACCTCGTATTGCCACTGTATTTTGTAATCATTTTCAGATTATCAATTTTCTTTTTAACTATTTTTATTTGTGTAAAACCATCAATATCAATAGGTAAACCCACAAAAGTGGTTTACAATTCGAGGAGGAAGGAAAAGTTGCAAAAATGGCCTCCATGCAAAGAAATGGTTTTGGTGTTCACGAACCCCCGTTCAAGCTTAACCAATTAAATGAAAGGTCCCACCATTCCTCACCTCAAGAAACACAAAGAAAATATTTTTCACAAGGAATTTAACCCTACCGAAATAACCCCTAGTTCACACCTCGAACCCTTTTTCCCACCTTCTCACTCTCTGGCACCAAAAAAATCCAAAAATTTTCCCTTTGAAGCTCGGGTTGAGGATGAAAATGGAGGAGACTTCACAGACCCACCTGGATGATGGTAGTCCTCAATGAGATATCCAATGAATATAATTTTAATATTTTGTTTTATTATGTATTTGTTTTTTAGTTTTATTAAAATATAGGTTTTTTACTGAAAATCGCTTCTCCTTATTCCTATTACGTGGAAAGAGATTATCAAAAAAAAATTGAAAATATGAGGCACCAGATATTGAAGTCCTTGATCTAACAAAAAAAAAAAAAGAATTTCATACATTGTGTTACTGTATACGCCTTCCTAATGATTGAATCAGAATTGGTTTAACTTCAAAACTTGATTTCAATGAAAAAATATAATAAAACACTACCAAACCAATTGGAAGCACTCCGATATCATACAAATCTAAATTCAAAAAAATAGAATTTTATCCTTCAATGGAAAAAAAAAAATTATGCTAAAAATAAATGAGTGTCACTTCTTAAATGTTGTTTACTAAAAACTAGTTTTTAAAGAATGCAAAAAGAGAATCTAATTCCAAAAAAATGAAAAACATATATTTAGACTTATAGACAAACAAGCAAATCAATCGGGTTTGTGTCATCTTCTCAAATTAGCCTGCTTAGTCAAATTATAAAAGGAATATTTAGTTGTGGGAAAAATTACTCTAATTCCCGCCAATAAAAATTGTAAACTAGTATTGTGGGATCACCCCAATGAAAGCTAACATTTCATATTCCTAGTACACAAGCCTTATCCTATTTCTATCAAAATAATATTTACATAGAAGAGTTCAGTCCAAGGAACCTACAAATCTATAAGTTATCATATTCATGGTTTTGGAAATTTTTTTTGAAAAATATGATGTAAATAAAATATAACCATTTTACTTCACTAGCTACGCACTTTAAAACAAAAAGTATCTTTTTTCCTTAATTTTAGAATAATTAATAATGAATGAGCCAAATGCTACCTTGATTTAGTGTTGTAATGTGTTTTACACATTCACATTAAGTCTAGAACCCTTTATAATAAAATGGACTTAATGGTGCCTTATTTAGGGTGTTGTAAAGTGTTTCTTTACACTTTCACACTAATCTAGGGATTTAATTAATTGATTGAGATTAATTGAGCTTAATTAGCCTCTTTAATTCAAATCCAAGCCTAATTTATTGCATACTCTGAGGGATAAAACTTGATAGTCTTAAATGAAATTACATAACACTTAATTTTACAAGGAATTTGTCCTAGGCTAGTGACCTAGGACCCATTCACTAGTGGAAAATGGGTCCTCATTAGGTCCTAGGACCCCCTTTTGGCATATTATTTCCCAACCCCAAAGTTTGTCCTTGTTAAGTATGATAAGACCCATTTTCCCTATAGCTAATGGGTCCTCACTAACTTAGGACACCCCCTTTATGATATGTTTTTGTTGGTATTTTAATGATTTCAAATCCTAGATTTGATGTCGACTTGTGTTATTTGAATTTCAAGATTTAATCTTAAGCTATCTCTAAGTATAAGGTTATTTTCACATAGTTTCATCTAATATTTTCAAGAGAGCATCCTAATATTTCACAAGAGAATTATAGAGCACTCAAGAGAATTCAAGAATAAATTCAAGAGTAGATTTATCAAGGTTTTACTGCCGAAATCAAAATTCTATTATCATGTCAAAGGAATGCATGTTGTTGGAGCCAACATGCTGATGTAGAGTTCAAGATTACTTCAAGCATTCAAATACATCATTTCATACCAAGTTTCATGATTAAGAACCACATTCATGGAGGACACTACATGCTAATTTTAGATCTACATTCCAAGGTTCAAAAAAAATTGTCATGAGCTGTGATATAGCATTGATCCTTCATCATTCTTTCTATTTCATGTTGCATGTTTCATTATTTCATTACAAGGTTTAATTACCAAAATAGGGTTTGACAAAGGAAAACCCCTATTCCCTAACAATCAATATTTTCTCCTCTTTGATGTGTGATTACAGGTTTTAGGTTGAAGATCAAGTGGATAGTTGATGAAGAGAAAAATGGATGCTTAAATATATCACTCTTTCTCCAGTAATCATTCACTAATGGGTAAAAGCAAGAAGTTGGGTCCATGAAGAGGGGAATTTCTAGCCAAAACAAAAAAAATTGCACAAAACACGTACGTGTTTTTTAAAAATGTCTACACATTATGGATCGAGTACCCAAGCCTAAATTTGAATGTGAATGTGTTTAGATCCAAGTAAGCAAACCTAAAACACATACATCTTTCACAAAGCTATTTATTTTTTTAAGTAAGCGACTATGTTTTCATTTTCATAGTCAATTTGAGCCACACTATAGAAGGATAAGGAAGATTACATACATATTTTGAAGGGCCTAATTGAAGCAAATTTTCACTACTACCTCCTCCTATTAACACAACCAACCTCAGCGACCTCTAGGTTGGTTGAATTCTTCCATTTTTTTGCTTTATATCTTGTATTTTTGTTTTATAATTGTTATTTAGTTTTTGTTTGTTTAGTTTGTTTTAGTTCAATATTTTATAGTTTTTAAATTTCATTTAAAAATCTAAAAACATCAGCAAAACAAAGAACGTTAAATTGTAAGTCAAAAACCATAAAAACTAAACCTAAATTGGACACATTTAACTTAGAAATCAAAGCCCTAAACCCTAGGTTCCAAAAAACATAGACCTAAAAACTAATTTACCCTTAATCCTTCAACCTAAACCCTAAAACCTAAACCTAAAACCCTAAACCCTAAAACCTAAACCTAAAAGCCTAATATTTTCACCTTTTAGATAGTGCAACTTGAAAGTACAATCAATACTTTCAATGTAACCATTTGTGTTGAGAAATGAGGAGATGTTTCTTAACTAGTTCAACAAACCATAGCATAAATTTATGAGGTTGATCTAATTAGGATTGATCATTTTGTTATATTACACCATTACCATACTCAACTATAGTTTAAACATTCTCATTTTTTAGTATGGTTACAAGTTTCAATCTCTTTAGGATTGATCATGTTGCTCTTGCTCATTGAGTAATTTCAATTTGGAAATTGTCGTCCTGCCTTGCTTTATTTTGTGTCCTCCTTGTCATCGGTTCTTAACTTTCACTTCACATAATTTTAGAAGTATCCCTCCTTGGAGGTTTCTTACATTTTTTATTTGACATAGATATGTTTTCATGTCATAAAATCTCTAAATAAGTATAAAGATCTATTTTCTTCCATTTTTGCATGATAAATTATGCACACCAATTCACATGTATAAATATGATTTCATTACAACTAAAAAATTTAGCGAAGTCTTTGTACTTAAAGAAGCCATTTTCAATATGTGAATAGAGCTCAAGCTCATCTTTGTTTATTTTTTATTGCAATTACCACTAGCATATATCCAATAGCATATATCTATGTGTCCCTTTGAATGTCTTCTATTAATTTTATTCTTATCTTTAGTATGCTTTGAAAAAAATGAATGAGATTATAAATTAATGTTTGTGTTAAACTTATTTCTTCTTAACTACTTTGTACCACTATAGAGAACTTATGTCTCTTATCATGAAATTTAAAAATTTAGATAAATAAATTTATGTCCTTGGATTTAATTAAATTCTATGTCATACTTGATAAATACATGTATTCACAATCAACACCTTAGTTCTATAGATATACTCTTATTGGGAAACAACCACACCTATGAGTAAACTTCCCCTCGACCCAAAAGATAAAGCTCTAGCCATAAAAGTAGAAGAATATTACTTATTGATGTTCATTAGTTAATTAATGATAGGCAATATTTATGAGCTCCATTGAGCACCCTTGTCTAACAATAATTTCCTAATATTTAGAATCTAGTATAATTTTTACAAATTAAACTACATGGTTTTCATCATTTACCCATTTTGACACTCATTCTTGAGTTGAATAACCTAAATTAGTCGGGTTTCCTTCTCTTTTTCCACCTTTATATGTAATAGAAGACACTCTAAACAACCCCTAACCTCCTATTAACACCCAATTTGAGAAATCAAAGTTATATATCTACATGTGTCTTATTTTTCATTCTTTAGTCCTTTACCTATAGAAATTAAATGGTTCCTCACCTCATGTTCACAGTCTCTATTTACTAATCTTCTTATTTAATTTTTCCAATAATGATTCAAAGAAGCCTCATTGTTGATATCATAGCCTTTTGTGAGCTCTCAATTCTTGATACATTTTATCCAACTCCTAGTTTAAATGTTGATGGTGATTTATTTAAATAAATCTAAGTCTTTACCTTAATCCATGTGGTTTTATTTATTTTAAATAAATCAATTAATGTATATCATCAAATTTGGCTATAGTTTAATTATCAAGTGATATCTAGCTAAAAATAAGTTTATGGCCTTCTTTCAAGGGATTCACTTAATAAACCAATGACATAGTGCATGCATTCATAGGGTTCTTATGAAACCCCCTAATTTCATTTCTACCCATCAGAGTTATAATTAGAAATTTTACCTCCCTATTTTCATTGAGAGGTATCCTATGTACCACATATAGATCTAACTCAAAACTATTTATAATTGAACCATCCCATTTATTAAAGGTTTAACATAAAATACCTAGATGAATTATGACAAATATGTCATCCTCTACAAATTTTTGATGTAGAAGCACTTATACAACTCAACATATGAGTTCCCTTTCCATGTACACAAAATGTAATAGTGCATCCTTAGATATTTTAGGTATCTTAATTATAGTATACATATTGATCTAAATTATAGTGGATTTATATTTTAGATATACTTGATGATTCTTCTTGGAAGGGTTACTAAAAGGTGTTCAATAATTAGTTTTAGGTAACATGTAGATAGGATTTTATTAAAATTGTATGACCTTGGTGTGACAATTATCTCCATTTTTAGTTGCATTCTAAGAGTTGGTAGTAACAACAAACCCTTCATATTAACAACCACACACTGGACTCAATTTAATGTGTACATGCTATGGATTTTTTAATGTTATAAATTGAATGGTCTTCAAATGAAATGTATTTTGAATTTGTGCACGTTCAATGTGATTTTTAAATAACTTTCAAATTGTGTGCATTATTTAATTAGTTTGTTGATATATATTTTTTAATTGTTTAACATGTAGTTGCCATTTCATTGTTCACATGGATCTATAATTTAACATAGAGGATTTTATACCTGATGCACAAATTCCTATAGATCCCATACATCCAGATCTACCACCACAACAAAACCCCACACGTCCACACTCTCCACCTCCTAACCCCCCACCCCCTATAGTAGATTAGGCTCAGTTAAGAGAGAGCATTAGAGAAAACCTTAATGTGATTCAGGGAAATATAGATCTGATAAAAAAATGAGCCTAGAATCCCCCCCATCTCACACGGTTTGCATCTACAATGCAAAACTATTGTCGATTATGTTCGATCTATTGATGCAGGCCTAGGTAGGTTCCATCAATGGAGAGAAGAGAGGAGACAAATTTATGCAGATGGATTGTCCTATAAAGAAATTAATGACTTTGAAATTACTAAACAAGTCATGTGCCAACATTTTTTTAACCCCCAAACAAACCAACCAATTCCACCCACCAAAAAAATGAATTTCAATTTTATGGTGTAGCACCCACGATAGCTATACAAGTTTTGGGATAGATGGTGGATGGTGTTTGATAGTCCACCACATGGCACTGTGATGCCTCATACCTTTTGAGAAATTTATGGTTGAGTTTGTGCTGGGTTTAAAACCCAACTATTATTGTATGATATGAGGTCATTTCAGGAGTTGGGTGGCATGCCCCAACATAGACTAGAGCACATGTCCCTCAGTGATGTGCTCAATTTATCCCACACCTCCCTCCTTCTTGGTGTTCTACTGGCGCTTCAGCAGCTGAAACAATATTATCACATTAGAGCATTGAGTTTTCTTTCAGGACATCTCACTCATTAGACTACACACGTGGCGGCTGAAGTGGCCAATATAGAGCATGGAGGCTTAGGCTATGGGCATACTTAGGAATCCACGTCAGGTCACCCACATGCATCTATGGAAAATTAATTTATGGATTTACTATATTATGAGGATCATCCTACACAAGTATGTTCATCTTTTGAACTTATATATAATTTTTTTGAAATGTGTAAAATTCATGTAAATAATAACACCAAATTATATATATAATATAATATTAATTCAAGAAGTGTTCGGTGTAGATGCATGATCACACGATTCGTAAAACTCAATATGATCATGTCTATATGTTGAGTGTTGTAGATCTAGGCTCACCTTTTGGTTAGGTACTTGAACCAATATATATTAAATAATTTGTGTGGATATATATCTAATTTAATTTGAATTTGTACACATGTGTGAAATGATATATTATATCTAGATGCAGGGAGGTCATACGATACCTAGTATTGACCAACCACAAGTTGTGGTGAGCGCTCCCGAGTCATCATCAACTCAGGTGCGTGCTTTCAAAATTTTGTTAAGTTTAAATTAAATACACATCATAGATCTAATTTAATTTATTCATTTACACACATGTGAATAATCTATAAATTGTTGTACATTTATGTGTAGGTATTTCATGCGATACCTATGGCGGGCGCACTTGAGACATTGTTTGCATTTATGCATGGGAAATCTCAGGTGCATGATCATGAGGTCATATCATTCGAGGTTGTAAACTTTACTATTTATCTCCTATACAATTTTTACGAACCTTTTAAATATAAATATTTGAGGTTTTAACATATTGTTTGCTTTATATGAATATGCAGGATATAGTAGATCAAGCATTTGTATATTCTCAAGTGATAGTTATGCTACCCGTTGAACAAAATGTGCCAGTAGATTCACATGATCATAAGGTAATTTATGCATACTAAAAATCATTTTTACTATATTTACTAGATATTTAATTAAATTTATTTTTATCTTGAGTTTATATTTTCAAGTTTAAATATGTTTAATTATATCAAAATTTCTAAATAACTTTAAATCTAATTTCAAGTTTCTTGTACTCTTTTACAGCATGATGCAAGTACATCTAGTCCAGTGGGACTATAGATCTCTAGTTTTATTTAAATAAATGTGTTGGACTTGACATATACATTTCGAACATGTTATTTCATGGACCATTTCACATACATTATATCGATTAATATGATCATGTTTGTGTTTATTTATATCAGTTGACTTTAATATGATGATTATATTTGTAGTCAATTATGATTGTGTTATGTTCAATTTGATGATTATATGCACTCATGTATGTATAGATATTTTATCTAGTTTTCAAGTAATACATACACTATATAATTTCTTGTCTAGGATCAAATTTCATATATGTAATTTATCACATGGTTAGGTGACAAATTAAAACATTCCCTAAATAGTTTAGATCATATTCATAATAAATTAAGCGCAAGTAATTTTAACTATTTTCCAATTCTAGCAAATATTTGAATCACTAAACAAAAATCTATCTCCTTGTATGTATAAAATGTATAATATAAAACAATTGAATAATTATATAAAAATGTGGTAAATACAAGACATGAAATGTATAATCTATAAAATTGGAACAAGATATTTAAAAGTGTAGCAATAAGTTCATTGAAGTTCATACATAGAAGAAACATATATAATGTATATTGATGTTTAATACAACTATTTAACATGGTGAAACATATATGTGCATGTAGATACAATTAAAGTTTATCAACTTTTAGGTCAAGACCACAAATTGATATTTACATAGTCTCTTGATAAAAAAATTTACAGTGACAATCACATGGTAGACTGACTTGATGAGAACCTACAAAAATAATTAATGTAAGTAAAGTAACTATAGTTTTTATGAGTCATTTAAGTAAATAATTCATGCAAGAAAAGAACAATATATAGTAAAAGTTAGAAAATTGGATCTTATAAATTCCATACAAATTCAAATGATGTTTTCCATAGGATGGATTAAGGGGACCTAAGAGGATATAGCTTAAGGGGGGTCCTAAGAGAATTCCTTAAGGGGAGTTAAGAGGATGGCTTAAGGGGATGCAAGAGGGTGGATTAAGGGGAGTTGATAGAATGACTTAAAGGGATGTAAGAGGGTGGATTAAGGGGAGTTGATAGAATGACTTAAAGGGATGTAAGAGGGTGGATTAAAGGGATGCATGTCATGAACCCTATGATATGGCTTAGCGGGTCCTAAGAGGATGGTTTAAGGGGAATTATGAGAGTAACTTAAGGGATGCAAGATTGTGGATTAAGGGTATGTAAGAGGATATGACTTAAGGGTCCTTTAAGAGGGATGGCTATTTTAAGGGGATGTGGAGAGGTTGGATTAAGGGGAGCTGATAGAATGACTGAAGGGATGTAGAGGGTGGAT
>VDFB02090249.1:0-89687 GCA_007258455.2 Sequoia sempervirens | reverse complement strand
TGATTTCACTTAGTAATTTGGATATGTTTACATTTTCTATGCTTTTATGTAAATTCACTAATTATACCTATTTGTAAGCTAAAAAAGGAGAGCTAAATACAAGATATACCCCTTAAGTCATTTGCATTTGTTGAATGCAAGGAATTAAAAAAGATAGGAAAATAGCACATAAAATGTAAATGCATACTAATAATTTAAAGCATGTAAAACAAATCACTATCACAAATGCATCATGTAATAAGCCAATAGTACATATATAAAGATAGGTGTTCAAGCACATAAAATGGAGATAAACATCTAGGTATATAAGATTACCCTATATGAGATTTAATGGTAAGGTGAAAATGGCCCTAAAAGGTACAATAAGTGATATGAGGGGTAATGGTTTCCCCTATGTGGCTCTTACAACATGGTAGTGCATGTGAACACACATGATAGGATACAAAATGCATTTTGATACCTCTAGTATGGTAAAGGTAGATCTAGGAGTATAATCAAGCATGTAGGCACAAGATGATATGGATAAATCCAAATTTTATTTGATGTAAAATGCTAACTCATTATAAGGACATCACAATGGAGAAAACTAGATGTCCCCAATTTAAAAGGGTGTCTCTAGAAACATGATAGGACAACATGAGTGAACACTGAATCTGGGGGAAGAATGATGTCTCACAATATAATAAGATGACATGGAATTGGAGACATGATATGATTACATAAGTTATAAAAAATAAGTATGAGCACATAATAGTAATCTAGGAATGAGGTAAATTGATAAGGCTCATAACTAAAATATTGATATAGAACATGCATATGATCTAAGCATGGTACAAGGTCATAGGAATAAGCATCAAGTAATCAAAGTAGAATATAGGTATTACAAGGGACGGGATCATGAGTATATTGACATAAAAGTATAAAATTATCATGATAAAATTGGCTCTAGGAAAATTCACCACCAACAATTCACTGAAAAATTCACTGCCAACAATTCACCAAGGAAAAATCCGGTGAATTGTTGGTAGTGAATTTTTTGCCGGTGAATATTTGGTGGTGAATTTTTTGTATGTGATAAAATTAAGCATGGATGCATAACAATTAGAAAAGAAGGAAACAAGAAAAATAGAAAACATGTGACAAAGATGAAAAAATAAGGATAAGATCTGTGAAAGGGCAATAAAGACAATGTAACACTTAGAAAAGAGTCAAGTAAAAAGAAAAGTGTTGTGTACATTTGATTTAATCAACCTAAAGAACATAAAAAAAGTCCTTAGTATATGACTAACATTATTAGAAGCTAAGTTTTTATCAAAACTAAATATTAGTTTCTTAAGAATATTAACATAATTAATATATTAACAAGAAGAATATTTGCCTTGATTGCTTTGCCCAAAGCTTCTGCCATAATGATGAAGAGAAATGGGGATAGATGATCCCCTTGTCTTAACCCTTTGGATGAGTTGAAGTAACCTTCTGGATTTCCATTTACTAGAATTGAGAATTTTGGAGTAGAGATACATTCAAATATCCAATTTATCCATTGTCTATTAAAGCCAAAAGCTTGCATCATTTTGCACAGAAAACGCCAATCTACATTATCATATGCTTTTGATATGTCTAATTTTATCAACATACCAGCCTTTTTAGTGTTCTGCAGAGTATGTATAGCTTCTTGGGCTACAATGACTCAATCCAGAATAGATCTACCTGGGACAAAACATGTTTGCTCCTCCGATATTATCAAATTTAATAGAGGTTTGAACCTATTTTCCATCACCTTTGAGAGAATCTTATAGATAGTGTTGCAAAGAGAAATGGGTCTAAAATCTTCCACCTTAACAGCTTTTTCCTTCTTTGGAACTAATGCTATAAATGTGTTATTAATCTCCTTGAGGATTTTACTTGACCTTCTTGCTGGCTCTAAAGCATCCACTAAATCCTTTCCAATAATACCCCAACATTTTTGGAAGAATTCTGTTAGGAACCCATTTGGACCAGGGGCCTTCCCTGTTGGAAGCTGTTTGAGGGCTATCTCTGCTTCTTCCATAGATATTCTTCTATTTAGTTCTTTATTTTGTTCTTGAGTAATTATCTTTGGAATATTAGAGAGGAATTTATTTTTCTTAGATCGATTTGAACTCCCTTCATTGTTCAATAAATTTCTATAATAAATGACAATGTGTTCTTTAATTAATGTTGAATCCTCTATTATCTGGTTTCTTTGTCCTTGCAGCTTGGAGATTCTATTAATAGCCCTTTTTTGATTTGTTACATTATGAAAGAACTTCATGTTCTTGTCTCCTTCTTGTAGCCATACCTCCCTAGACTTTTGCTTCCAAAAAATTTCTTCCTTAGCTATTACATCCTCATATTCTGCTAAGAGTTCCTTTTATCTAATAAATTCAACTTGTTGCATACCATCTTTAATCACCTTTTCACTGAGATCTTCAAGCTGATATTCTATGTTCCTTTTGGTTTGAAAAATGTCTTTAAAATGATTCACATTCAGGTATGTGTAGGATCATGATGGGCCAAAAAGTGGCAATATGATGGGTATGTGGCTGGAGACTTTTTTTAACCCAAAATTGATGAAACGAAAAGGGTTTTTAAAGGAGATTGTTAGCTTTCCACCAATATAAATTATGCTTTATTTTGAATTTAATAAGTAATTATTATTCATTTTCTATTCAAATTACGACTAAAGTCTAATTGGTGGTGAAAAACATCTATAGCTTTGAATGGTATCACATTTTTGAATCAAAAACATGGCCAATGCATTCTATGCTTCACATAATATAGGATTAAAAAAATAAAACTTGAATTTCATGAAGTTTTGACCAAGTGAAGGTGGTTAGACATACGAGTTTTTTATATTTTTTAAAAGTTGTAATAAAAAAATCATAATTAATTGTTTACTTGGAAAAAAATTACAAACAAATATACATCACATCGGGGTGTGAGTCCTCTACTTATATCTAAAATATTATAAAAACATATAATCATTTTATTGTGGTTAGGGTGGTTAGATAAACACCTACTTCTTATTTTTTCCTTGAAATTTAAGTACTACTGCAATGAAATTTCAAATTTTCACCAAATAGATTTTTTTTTTAAAACAAACCTAGTAGTTTAAGAAAATACATTCAATTTTCTGATTCTATTCTTACATATTTTCAAATAATATATAGATAACTTATTCAATTTTTTCGTCCAAGTTGCTAACTTTGATTTTTCTATTTTTTTTTTTGCCACTTAAGGGCTTGTTTTTTTCCATGATAATCCTGCACATACCCATTCCATTCTAAAAGCCTCTTTTTAATGATTTTTATCTTTGAAACAAAGCAGAAGAGTTTAGAACCTTCAACAATTCCCTCTTTCCACCATTGATCAATCATTTTTAGAAAGTTTGGATCCTTAAACCACATATATTCGAACCTAAATGGAGGTTTAAGAGGCTTATTGTCTCCCATAATCTGAAGCATTATTGGAAAATGATCTGAACCTAAGCATGGTAATACTTTGCATTCCATTATGTAAGGGAAGGTAATCAAATCCCCAGTCCAAAAAAATCTGTCAATTTTCTCAACTATGTTACTAAAGCCTAACCGTCTGTTTGTCCATGTATAGATTTTATCACCTAATTCAATTTCAAATAGACCATTCCTTTCCACCCAATCATTAAAGTCTGATTGCATTCTACCCGGTCTATTTAGACCACCTCTTTTCTCACTTGAGTGTCTTATTGCATTGAAGTCTCCTCCTATGATAATGTTTTGATTTTGCATGGATGAAAGAGCCCCATCAATCTGATCCCATAAATCCCTTTTTGCAACAACTGTTACTGGGCCATAGAAATTGATTAGGATGAAAGACAATTGTGATGATAAGCTCTTTACTCTTCCCATAATCCAGTTTCTTTCTATTACTATCTTTTCAAACATTAATGTTGCTAGTTTCCATATTATTGTTAAACCACTAGAAGCCCCTTCTGATTGCATTGATACTGCCTTGCATCCACTATATAAACTTCTTAAACTCTCCCCAAATGATTCAGATTGGGATAGATTTAATTTGGTTTCCTGCAACATTATTATATCTGATTTGGTCAAAAGGAGTCTTCTTTCTCCTCTTGTTAGGGGCGTTCAGACCCGTAACATTCCATGATAAAATTTTCATGGTTGTTCAGGAAGGGAAGACCCCTTCCTTACTTTCACAATTTGTGTAATTTTTAGCTGTCCCTCCTCTTCTCCCTTTCTACTTCTCAATTTATTTAGTGATTTTCTACCTTTCTTGGGTGAAACCAACCCAAAATCATGTTTTGACTTAGCTGCAGAGAATTGCTTGATTCCCAACCTTCTCCTTACTTTTGCCTCTGAAAATAATGTCACTAGTGATATGTCCATCGCTTGATTTTCTTCTTCTTCCTCCATGTAATCTCTTAATAGTTGATGCATACTATCATTAATTTTCATTTGATTTGTTGAGAACAAAGCATCTTGAAAACCTTCTTCTTGATACAATGCTTCTGTTCTCATACTGAATTCCCTTGCCTCCAAACTTAGGCGTCGTTCAGATTGTATACTAGCCTTAGGGGTTTCAACTACTTGATCTGCCTTATCTACTAGGCTATCCTCCTGCTGGGATTGAGTAAACCGAGATCCTTCCTTCTCATGATCCAATCTACTTTCTACCACCCCTGGTTCTATATTTAAGATCTCCAATTCTTTTGATATATCTTCCTTCAAACATTTTGTTTCCTTGAGCAGATCTGTGAAAGCTTGTTCAGCTGGCCTCATTAGTTTATTAGAGTCCATCAACTTATTGTTTCTTAAGTCCATAGTTCTTTTCCTTTTCCTATTCTTGTCTCTTGGATTCTCTTTTCCCTTGGTTGACCCCTTTCTTGAGATCTTGATTTTCTTAGCCCTACCTAGAACAAACTTTTTGCTTGTGTTTTTGGCCTTCTGATCTTTTTTACTTATGTTGGACTGCAAATCATTATTTGTAGGTTGTTCCAATACCAACATTTCCTGGCATTGACTCCTAAGTGATTCATTCTCTTTCAAGCTCTTTTCTTTGATATATTCTTCTGTGATTTTCTTTTGCTTTCCCTGTTCCTTGAACAAAGGGCCTCTCAGGCCACATGCTGAACTTCCTATAGTCATTTGTTCCCTCAGCAAACAATTTCCAGGAATTCTCTCCGTTAATCTTTTAACTTATGTTTCCACCTACCTAACTTTGATACAATCTCCAACTCCCCATAGAAGCCTAAATCCATATCCACTTATACATAGATGTTAGCTATATCTCTACTTTTCCTGTTAAAGAAATCTTCCTCTATTCCTAGAAAGGATCCTAATGCATCACCTATTGTTATGATGGCTTATGTGCACCAGTATTCTACTAGTAGCCCAACCAAACTCAACCACATTGGGTTTTTGTTGATTCTATACGTGGATGGATCAAAGCCAAGTTTCCAGTGAACCATGTGAAAGCTCGAACCATTATAAAAGATTGGTTTTCCATACACAATTGCATGTTTAAGGTTCTGGTCTACACATTCTATCAAAAGAAAATAATTTTGTAGGGAACACATGCTAACCATACCTGAAAATGAATTTGTCCACCACTCCATTATCTCTTGTTGATTGCTACCTATACCACACCATTTTGCAAAGAGAGCTCGGTCTCTAAGATGATCCACTGCAGGGTTGATTGCATTTGATGGTAACACAAAAAGCTTGCTGCCAGGATTTTTCCTTTTCCAAGCTTTCACCATTGCATTTCCATTCACAACACCATTATTATTTTCCTTAACATTTTGAGAGTCCCCCCGATGGAGATTTCCTTTCACCCCTTTTGGGTTTGGAGCTGCCAGAGCGTATGTTTTCCCATTAGGGTATGAAAACGAACGAGTGCAAGAAGCCATAAAATTGTTCTTCTATTTTTCTCTATTAGGGTATTGCTGAGCCTCCCCAACAAAAGCCTGAGATGCATTCCCTACCCAAGATTTATCAAACCTTTTCCTATTCCTTCCAAGCCCACCAAAATCACTCTTAATCACATTGCTCCCATTCTGCAAACCAAAACTCCCATTTTTCCAACTTCTGCCAAGCCTGTCCCCCGTGGATTTGTTATGTGATTGAAAAAATCCTTTAAAATAATTCGAGACTGGAATTAGGGTTTTGTTAGTAGCCTCCCAATTCCTTTTATTCTGCACATCAAATGCCATATCAACCCATTTGCCTCCATGAAACACCCATTGTGGAGTGTGACCGCCCTTTAGACCAAAAGGATCTAGTGGAGGCAGAGGATCATGTAGGGCATCATTGCCCCATTCTTCTCTTTGCAATTTTGCCATTAACTTTGTATAATGCTTGCTCATAGGTTTTTGAACTTTTTTGTGCAATCCTTCTTGAAATTCTTTTTTTTTTTGGTTGGTAAACTTTAGTATAGTATTATTAATGTTAAAAACTTCAGGAAATACAACGCCAAAAATAGGGCCATTCTGCATGATAAAACCTAATGCTCAATCCATTCAAAAGGAGAGCGCTACCCTGACAAACCAAAATACCCCATTTTACCCAAAGATCATATAGTTTTGAAATTAACAGTAAATACATTTCAGATAAAAACAATCATCACAGTGCTAAGATAAAGTTCGTTTGTTTTTGAATGATTTGCAATTCACACTGCCAAAAAATTCCATCACCAACTTCGATCGCCTTCCAGCTACCATTGAGAACCTCCATATCTTTGTAAACTTTTGCTCCAATCCTTTAAATTCTTCATTCTACAAAACACCTTTCCAAAATGTTTCTACACCGTCTTTCTAGCAACAGACACCATTCAAACTAAGTATCCTTTCTAGTAGCTCTTCAACCCTTTCCACTTCCCCTGCTCCCAAACTATCTTCGCCTTGGAAGTCTGTTCGACTTGTCACCACCCTCCTGCCTCTCTTCCTCTTCTTGCTGACGTAGCAAAAATTTTAGGTTCTCCCAGGCCGTGAGGATTGTTAGTTTGTATTCATCCCTGTCCACTAGCCTCCGCCACCTAACAAACGGGATCATACCCTCCTTTGTGGCTTCATCCATATCCTCAATACTTTAGAGACATCATACCCTTTCCCCGGGACTGCCCATTCTACCAGAGATTCCAATTTCCCCAGCAGCTCCTCCTCAAACAAAGATCTCACTACCCACTTAACTATTTCAACTTCTTCATTCAATTCCATACCCCACACAAATAGCATCGAAGCAATGTCGATATTCAAGCACCCTCGATGGGTGGCCTCCATGAAATGCGGTCCCAATGTCTCCAACACCGCTTCTATCACCTCATCTTGCAGATTTTTCAATAGGTACTTCAGCCAAAACTTCGATACAAGACCAAAAAAGCCTTGCTGCTGGAGCTTTGTTGAAAAACCATACATTGCTTCCATTATCGCAGCTTTCAAACTAAACTTTCCCTCACTTCGCACTATAACTTTCACCAGAAAAAAAAGTTTGAAATGAGAGCCAAATGCTTCATTTGCATGAAATAAAAGGCCATCATTTTGATAGACAAGTTACACCTCCTACCCGTCCTTCCCCTGCCAAGCTTTAAAACCTGTGACATCACCACCCGATGTGCATTCCAGGGAATCATTAACTTCCTAGCCTTTCAAATGCAAATTGCTTGAACCAGCCTTCCCAATTGCCAGCGCGGATCAGTCAAGTTGTCACATCTGACGCCTCTCAGTCTGCAACATAATTAAAAACCTTTGTCTCCATAGAAACCGTTTGTCCTCCCACAGTACTTCATATTAATGCAGGCCTTTGACTTCCGTCCTCCTTCACCGGACACAAAAAACTTGTGATGACAACTCCTACAGTAATCACTACCAAAGATAGAGGAGAAGTATAAAAGGAGCTAAAAATCAGATATCACCACCTGACGGAAGTCCTCCTTCCTTATCTCCCCTATCACATCAAAAGACATCGCCCATTTGGATAGGCAGTCAGCTTCCACATTACCCATCCGTCGAATGTGACTTACTTCAAATTTTTCAAAAGAATTTAAGACACTTATGATGGCTTGAACACATGCTTGCAAATGCCAAGCCATAGTGCCACCATTGATTATTGCTTGGATTATTACTTGTGAGTCACCCTCTAAATGCAAATTTTTAACTCCCAGCAATTTCGCTAAACCTACAGCCAAAAGGGCCGCCTTTGCCTCCGCAATATTATTTGACCCATCTTCCAACTTCTGAGCCCCAAAAGCAATCAAATTTCCTTGGCTATCCTGAATGATAGCCCCTACTCCTGAGGGACTAGGGTTGCCTTTTGCAGCTCCATCAAAATTTTCCTTGTACCAGCCATCCTTCGGTTTTTCCAATACTGCCATTTTCTGTGATATTTGTGCTTCTCCTTGCCCCATCGACATATTCCCAAAATGTACCTTTAGCCCTGGCCACATTCTTTGAAACTTGCTATCCTCCCCTGAAAAGGAAAACTTTTGGTGCTGAAATTAAGACACCGTAGCATTTACCACTTCCGTTATTGCAAGATCAATTCTATTTTTGATTCTTGTTACTGTTTCTTTTTTATCCTCAAAAATCCTTCTATTACACTCCTTCCAAAGTTCCTAGATCACAATTGACGGGCTTACTACCCAAACACTTGAGAAGAGGGATGCGCCAGAGGGACGTGGCCATCCTTCAAACACACCCTTAACCGTATTTTTCCAGGGACCTTGCCAACCAAGTTTTAACCGAAGGGCATCCCAACAAGAGGAAGCCACTTTGCAATGTAAAAGTAAGTGATTAGTAGATTCCTTTGCTTCATCGCAAAGGACACACTTTGTTGGACTAGCTAAACCCAAACGCTTCCTCCTTTCCCCTGAAAGAATTCTACCCTTCACTGCCAGCCATGCAAAGGCACCAGCCTTGGGTAAACATTCCTTACTCCAACACAAATTTTTTGCCCAAAAGGCTTCCTCCACATCAGAGTCCAAAAGCTGGTATCCTACTTTAACTGAATAGTTCCCATTTATAGATCCACACCAAACCACTTTATCAGCAGTGTTTGTAGGGAGTATTTGATGCCCCTTCAAAAAATCCTTCATTTTCTGAATTTGGACTCCATAAAGCTCGTCACAACCAACATCTTTCCAAAACCATTCCTAGCCCAAAGGGCCCTGCTTAAGTTCTAAGTAGTTGCATACTTTATCACCCCATTTTTGGATAAAAAACTGTCTTAGATCCTGTGATCCATCAACATCCTTTAGAATTGGGTACCCATTCCATGAGTCATCCCAGAACTTTGCTTTTAACCCATTCCTAATTTGCCACGTTATGTGATCAACAATCACAGGCCTACAAGCAACAATAAAGTTCCAAATAGCCGAACCCTTTATTGGATTTCTAATGGTGAAAATCCGGTTATCCTCCATTGAATCTAAATATTTTTCCTTTAGGATTTTCACCCATAAGAGATCTGGGTTTGTGTAGATGTTCCAGACCAGCTTTGCACCTAAAGCTTCATTCATTAAGTGCCAATCTCTCATACCAGCCCCTCCCTTAACTTTTGACCTACAGATTTTCTCCCAAGCTAGCAAGGGGATTTTATCATGATCATTTTCCCTATTCCATAAAAAATTTCGCATTCTCTGCCCTATTGAATTCACCACCTTCTTCGGTATTTTCAAACACATCATGGAAAAAATAGGAATGCCCAAAATCACACTTTTTAGCAGGAGTAGATGACTAGCAGCTGTTAGCCATTTGCTTTTCCACCCACTCATTCTATTTAAACAACTGTCCACCAGATCCTTCCAAATACCAGCTTTGTTAGATCCCCCAAATAGAGGAATACCTAAAAGTTTACTAGGAAGTGAACCTACCCGCATACCCAAAATCCTACAAATTTCAACTTGTTTTGCTATGGGGACTTGAAAAAAGAAAATCTCAGATTTCTACCAATTTATGCATTTTCCAGAGGCCTCCCCATACTCATCTAAAGAGGCTTTCATCACCCGAGCCTCTCTAATGGTTGCATCCCCCATGAGAAATGTATCATCAACAAATTGTAGATGCGAGATCGGATCAATCCCTTTCGCAACAGCAATGCCTTTCCACTACCCACAGCTTCTTTTCTTGACAATCAACCTCCCCAAAGATTCTGCTAGAATAATAAAGAGGAAAGGAGAAATAGGATCTCCTTGTCTGATTCCTTTACTGGATTTGAAAAAGCCCTGGGGACTCCCATTTAACAAAACTAAGAAACGAGGAGTGTTGATACAATTCTGAATCTAGGACACCCATTCACTACAGAAGCCAAACTTCTCTAGGACTTTTAAGAGAAAACTCTTGTTCACTTCATCATAAGCCCTTTTGATATCCAATGTCACCATAAATTTCTCCACTTTTGCCATTCTTACCGAATGAATAGCCTCATGAATAACAATAACTCCTTCAAAAATAGACCTGTTTGGAGAGAAACCACTTTGCTCAATTGATATCACCGAGGGTAAAACTTTTTTTTAGTCTGTTGGCTATCACTTTTGAAATGATTTTGTATATAGTGTTATAGAGTGAAATTGGATGAAAATCTTCAAACGTCAACAGTTCATTTATTTTTGGAACTAGCACTATAAAGGTATTATTCAAATCCTTCAACACAAAACCACTCCTCCTAGATTCTTCCACCACTTCCCATATATCTTGGGCCAAAATTTTCTAGAATTTCTGGAAGAAAAAGGCAGGGAAACCATCTGGCCCTGGAGCCTTGTCTCCCCCCAGCCCAAAAACAACATTTTTAACTTCTTTCAAGGAAACTTTTTCCATTAACATGCCGTTTTGTGCATCTGAAACCAAATTAGGAATGTTCTCCAAAATCTTCCATTCGTGATTTGCAACATTTCTGTTTTCCTTGCATAACCCAGAGAAAAAATGCACGGCTTCTTTGGCTATTAGAGTTTCATTTGTCAGTGAAAGTCCTTCAATGTTCTTGATTTCAAAAATCTTATTGCTACTCTGCGCACTTTTACTGAATTGTGAAAAAACTTAGTGTTCCTGTCACCTGCTTTTAGCCAGCATTCCCTTGATATCTACTTCCAAAAAACCTCTTCACGGGCAAGAATCTCAAATAGGTCTTATTTAAAGATTTTTCCATTTCAAAATCTTCTTCAAACATCCCATTTTCAATAACTCTCGAATGAAGAATCTTTAATTCCTCCTCCAACCTTAACTTCTCAGAAAAAATATTTTTGAAAGATTCCCTATTCCACTATTTTAACTATTCTTTCAAAAATTGAAGTTTCTTAATGAAAACAGAAGCTTTGAAACTTGAACTTACCAGGGCACTTTCCCACCATTCTGCCACTAGTTCCTGAAACCCCTCCTCCTGCAGCCACATTGCCTCAAACTTGAAAGGACATCGTGCCGGCTTTAATTCCTCTTGAATTCTCAGACTTATCAGATAATGATCCGAACCTATTATGGGGGTTACCTCCGCTTCACATAGCCAATGTTGTTCCGCCCAGTCCCCAGCCAAAAAGATACGATCAAGTTTTTCTGCTATGTTCAGAAATCCGCTTTGCCTATTTGTCCAAGTGAAGACCCCATTTCTGAATGGGAGTTCAATAAGCCCATTCTGCATTACAAAATTACTAAAATCCTTCTAGCTTTGACTAGCCCAACAAACTCCACCAAGCTTGTCAGACGGTTGGAGGATGGCATTAAAGTCACCCCCTAAGAGAAAGATTCTATCCCTTTTCGTATTCAAAACAAAGGAAATCTCCTGCCATAACTGAAGTTTCTGAGCACCACCTGGAGGGCCATAAACAATGAGAATATCAAAGCTGGCGCCTAGCTGTTTTGAGGCCACACTAACCCATTGCCAGCTTCGATCTTGCCTCTCCACTCTGACATTTACTAGAGCTTCCTCCCACAAAATCCCAAGGCCACCAGAGGCCCCAACAGCCCCAGAGAGACACCCTTTCCACTTTCGGGTGATCCCATAATAGTGGTTTACAATTTTTGGCCAAACTGGACACTGAAATTATTATTTTTAACTAAATCTTCACATTCATGCACCTATAGCGGCTAAACTGTGAGGAATTTGAAGATGGTGCAAACTAGAGTCTCATCAAATTTTGTCTGTAGATTCTAGAAATATTTTTTTCCAAATTTTTGGAATCAAATTGTACTTCTTTTTCCATCTCCCACGAAAATTGATTTTTTTCAGAAAACAACATTTTTAAAAAGTGATGCACACCGTATAACGCATAACTTTTTTTCCATGAAGGATAAAATTATAATTCTTTCAAATTTATATTTGTAACTCTGATATCTAGTGCTTCCACTTGGTTAGATATTTTTTATTGAATATTTTTTCCTTAATCAAGTTTCAAAGTCAAACAAATTACAATTCAGACATATAGCCGACGTATAATGCATAACTTTTTTTGTATATGTCAAAATTCAATTTAATTTTTTTGTTGGATCAAAAAACTTCAATATCTGGTGCACTCATATTTTTAATTATTTTTTTTATAATATTCTATTTTTCCACATGTGAAGAACAAAGAAATTATTTTCGATGAAAAGCCTATGTTTAATAAAACTTAAAAAACAAATACATAACAAAACCAAAACATATTAAAATTATATTCATTGGATAGCTTGTTCTGAGGAATACCATAATCATTTGAAATAAATTTTAAATGAATTCATTTGATCCCCCAAAATCTAAATCAAAATGATTTTTTATCAGCATTTTGATAGGTGTAAAGGAGACGCATTTATAGGTATGGTTTAAAACTAGCGAGGTTCTATCCAAGGGGGTTTGATCTAAGGTGATTTGATCAAACCCTCTTCAATTGGAATCCTTAAAATGGAAATTTTTAAGGCTTAAATCATTATATTTTCTAAAAATATGTGATTTTAGCTAAAATTTGTTCCTCTCAGGAATTGTAAACCACTATTATGATAGCACCCTTTCCAAAACATTTTAGAAAGCTATCAAAATCCTTTTCCTTGATTTTTGTTTCTTGAAGCAAAACAATACTCGGCCTCGTTTGATCAAAACAATGCTTGATCAAATGGATTTTGTCAGAGGCATTGCAGCCCCTGACATTCCACGATAAGATTTTCATGGCTGCCGGGAAAAGGCATAGCCTTTTCCTGATCTCAACTTGCTTTGACCTACAACATTCCCAGCCATTTCAAGGCGCATCTTGTTTGTTTTAGGACCACGTCTATGTTTCTCACCAACCTTGAACTTTCTATTCTATGCAGAGGATTGATCTAGCGGCCTTTTCTCCACTAACCTAATTTGATCATTTAAGCCCAATAGATTTTCATCTTCCTCCTCCGAATCTATAGCTGAACCAGAGCCTGACCTTTCCAAAGAACCCCCACTGTCTTTTACCCCTTCAAAGGCACTGTCTAAGTTTCAAATAGGAGAAATTGGGATGTCCTTAAAAACTACTCCATCTGGATCATCTTGATTCTTTCCATCCCCCTGTAGCATATCATCCATCTGATCCATACTTTCAATGATTGTGGAATGTTGGGGGCAACCAACATCAGGTTTTTCAATACGACCAAGCCCACTACCATTCACAGTGATCTGTCCCAGATCCATGCTTAGCTCTTCCCCATAGATAGATGAGAGAGTTTTAGAAAACCCCTCCACCTCAGTAATTTGCAATTTGTTTGATAACACAGTGATTTTGTTTGGGGTTGCAAGAGTTAACTCTATTTCCACACCCTCCCCAAAACTTTTAGCCTCCCTCAGACTCAACTCCATATAAACTAGATTTTGAGAATCCAAAACACATTCTTTTTCACGACTAAAAGCAATTTCCTATTTTCTGCTTAAATCCCATGAGACGGTTTCCTCTTCGGAAACTTGACTTGAACTTTTCATTTGAACCTCCAAAGAGCCCCATTCCTCTGAAACACACCAATTTTCAATAGCCATAGCTTATGTGAGAGCAATCACCTCCTCCGCAGGTTGATTTTGAACAACACCTTTTCCTTTTTCACCTTGCAACCCTGAGATCTCGACTAACCTAGAATCCACCACACTTCTGACCGGCCTACTATGATCCTCCACCACCAGATTCTGACACCACATACCTTCACCAGATTTCAACTCTAACATTTTCGGTAAAGGGTGGATTATCTGTCTTAGAATACATATCCTTGGAAACATACTGTAGTCTTCTTTTTCAACCACTATTTTTGACTTTACAAAGGTACCCAATTTGTTTCCAATATTCCTTAGGGTTTCCTGATCCCAATATTCTTGCAAAAGATTTTTCAAGCTAATCCAAACTTTAGAATCCACAAATTTTTCCTTATTCGTATCAAAATTTGGGGTCCAGTCTAAAATAAACAGACCTTGGCCATCCATGGAGAAGGGGCCACTCCTTAAAATCCAATCTTTATCCCGATCAGTTTGACATACCACTAGGTAGAAACCATTTTCCAAAGTTTTAACATCACATCCTTTACCCTAGTTTGCATCACACCACTCTTTCATTTTTGTGAGTGCCGGCCAATGCCCTCCCCAGCGCACAAAGATAGCACATGCTTTGAATGTACTTACAGAGTCATTCCATTCATTATTATCTATCAAAAGGGTAACCATAGTAGTGTGAAGAAAATTTTTTAATACCTGACTTGGCTCTCCTTTCTCTGTCTGGTTCTTGGGACGCCAATTTTTTTTTTCCAATGTTTTGAAGTCCACTCGCCCCTTCTGATATGCGGAGTGAAACCTTTCGCCTCTATCCGTCGCTCCCGTGCAAGGATGAGAGAAATCACCAGAGGCCCCATACCTAACTTGCTGTTTACCCGGAGCCTGCGAAGCCTTGGCATAACTATTATGCCTCCTTGCATTATTGACGCTTCCTCTTTTCTTCCTATTGAAAGGCCATCGAGCTTGGCCTTCCATGTAATGCAGACCATGGTGCCTGCGAAAACCCTGGTTCCTCCGTTGCTCCGCCATATTATTTTTTAAATGAATAATTAAAAATTAATATTAAGGTTTGGGCCTTGGTTGTTGGCACTATAGGCAAGAAGCCCCACCAATTCACCAAGGAACCTCCCCTTAATATGAGGGTAAATAACAAACTCCATTGTTGACGCGGTAGAGAGCGACCCCACGAGGTTTGAACCTTGGTTGTTGGCTCTACAGGCAAGAAGCCCCACCATTTCACCAAGGGGTCGCCCCTTAAAAAATAATATTAAGGTTTGGGCCTTGGTTGTTGGCACTATAGGAAAGAAGCCCCACCAATTCACCAAGGAACCTCCCTTTAATATGAGGGTAAATAACAAACTCCATTATTGACGCGGTAGAGAGCGACCCCGCGAGGTTTGAACCTATCCTTCTTGAAATTCTTAATTTTATATTATATTGTTTTAATAGTTTTTCCTCCACCTCTCAAAATATGAAAAAGCATTCACCCTCCATGTCCCCTCATCCCTAAAACTGAGAGAAATATTGGCTTCTTTTGCTAAGTAAAGATTTAGAATAATTGATGACTGAAGCCACTAGTTTTAGATTTTCCTTGTTTGAGATATGTCTTATAAGATTGTGGATGGACTAATATACTTAAGTTTTTTAGATTCAAGTTCCATGGTTCATCTGCAAAAACTCTTCCTCAAGCTTTGGGGATATCTCTTGAAGATTTGCCTTTGACATAAATGAAGAAAATAATTCACACAACAGAATTATGTATGTGGATAAATTTTGCAGAGTTATGTATGTGACGAATGTTGTTCATGGATAGATTTGTGCCTAACGAGTTTGAGGGCATCCTCCACACACCCATGCATGGCACACCCAAAAATCATCGCATTCCATGAAACCAGCTCTCGTTTATGAATTTTGTTGAATAAGTTTTTAAATAAACAGTTAAATCACTATTAAACCAATAAAGACAGTTAATTCAATAATTATTTAAATTTATAAATTTATTAAATTATATTAAATCAAATAATAAACAAATTAGTAAATTATTTGCATATAAAAGATTAAAGTTTAAATAAATTATTTGTATATGATGTATTTAACTAAACAACTATTTTTTAATAAACATGCTTATTAGAATACAAATGTAAATAAGATTTAAAAACAAGTAAATAAATTTTGAAGAGTTTTTATCGGGTGAAAATTGTGTACCAATTAGGTTGCAGAGAAGTGATTTTTGAAATATATTTTGTTATGTAATTCACATCTATACATTGATAATATTGATAATAGATTGAAAAAATTCAAATAGAAAAATTACTCAAGTTCTCATTGGTTAAAATGAGAGTTATTAATAACTAGTTAAATTCTCGTTGTGCCTATAATTCCCTTGCAGGGACTAAAAACATTCTGTTGGCTGTATAAATAGTATGCAGCCAAACCTCGATATGGAAACTAAAATCAACTGACACACGGCTAATGTTAGAAAACTTTTAACGCGGAAACAGAAAGTGAGATAAGATTTGAGTTAAGGAAATAGTAGAATTGAGTTAAAGAAACAGAGGCACATCCACCTAAGTAGTCAGCGCTGCTTAGTGTGTGGTGTTTAAGCCCAGCCCGTGGGGAACTGGTTTGCAATATCATTTAGATGAAATTGAATAACTGTCCTTAACCGTGCTCTTTAAAGGTTAATGTTTTTTTTTTCAATTTACAATGGTTTCACAAGTAATTTGCAAGCATCCACAGAGATTGCTTAGCCGTGTGGGGTTGGAAGATTTTGTTCCTTGCACTTTGAGAAGTCTGGAAACTAAAATTTCAGATTTTTTTTTTGTTTTTAGATTTTGAAGTTTAGGGCTTCATAGGCGCAAAGCTGAAATTTTAGTTTGTTCTTGGTCAATAGATTTTGAAGTTTTAGGCTTCCAAATTGTAAGGTAGATATTCTCATATACCAGAAGTTAAATTGTTGTATAGATTTTTTATGCTTCGGCGTCGGAAGCCACAAAGTTTAAAGAGTCAGGATTTTTTTTTATTTTGAAGCAGCAAGATTTTTAAGTCATAAAGGCGAAACTTCTGAAATTCTTTTGTTTTAATAGAAATTGATTTTTCAGGCCTTTTCAAGCTGAGATTTCGTAAATTACTTTGTTTTAGTAGAATTTGTAGCAGTCTTCAGAGTCGTAAAGTTGAAAATTTCAAAAAGTTGAAGTGGTAAAGTTGAATTTTGAGAATGGATTTTGTTGAAACGTCAGCCATCGGAGCCGTAAAACTGTAATTTCAAACATTATTTTGTGCTATAGACTCTGAAGTTTCGCACTTGAAAGTCGTAAAGCTGAAACCGCAGGAAATTATTTTGCTCTATAGAGATTGGGATCCTGGAAAGTGGAATTTCAAATTATATTGTTCGAGCAATTTTGAAGCCGCGGCTTCGAATCCTGCAAAGCGAAATAATATTAAAAGGACGAATAGAATTTTTAAGGTCATTTGTTTGAATCTCTGTTGGATCTGCATATTATAATGGAGAAGAAAAATGTTTTGATGTCAGCTTTGAGCGTGGGGCTGGGAGTCGGCCTGGGACTAGGCCTGGCTACGGGAAGTTTGCAAACTTTCCAGGGATATATCAATCTCAAAAAAAAAGTTTGGTGCCACAAATAGGCAGCAAATTTATCTAAAAAAAATGCACTATGAAATTGTTCATTTGAGATGAATCATAAGGTGAAGTATTATAATCACACCCTTGTCCATACATGCCCAATCTAGATAATTAGATGGATAGATCAATTAAAGAAAAACTATGTGTGCGACCTTATAAAGCACTTAAATTTGGTGAAGAAATTATCTTATATCTATACATTTAATTGGAGCATTGTACAACATTTTAAACCCCATGTTATAGTCCACTTCTTTATTGTTATCTCACAGGGGCAATGCATGGGGTCGTGGTCATTATTTGCAATGTATCCATTAATTGCAATCTCAAACAATTAATTATCAATAATTTTAATTAATAATATTGGGAGAATGATTTTTTTAATTAAATTTTTCTTAATAAATTACATGTGGAAAATTAAATACAATTTAAATTTTCAAATAATTAGTTTTGTTAATAATAATAAATTCTCTCCAAAATTTAAGGTATGATATAATTTTATATGTAGTTGTTAGGCCTAGATGCACATCTATATTTGACGTTTTTTTGTCTAGGTTAATCAATCAATCAATTAATTATTATTTAATTATCTTAAGATAAGGAAATGCATGAGATATTAACAACCATATGCATAAAACAAAAATTGATCTTTGATGTTTTTGTCTAGGTTAATCAATCAATTGATTGATTATTATTTAATTATATTAAGATAGATATAGATACCAATACATGGAAAACTTCAAGTTGTGGATTAAATATTATTTATTAAAAGTATGGAACATTATAGAATTCTCATTTTTTAAAGAGTTGTTATTAGTTCAATCCCATTAATTACTATTATTGAATAAAAAATTTAATTAGTAATATTGAATAAAAAATATTCTTTAAAAAAGTTAGTTCGTAAGTTCAGGTATGACATATTTGTTGCAATACTTATGTGGTACTAGATAATTTATTACTTTCATAATATTTATTGTGATTATTTCTTATTTGAATATTAGTTATGATGGTCTTCACTAATGATTTTTTCAAAAAAGAAAGATCTTTAATATATGAATACTTTTTTTTTTAATATAAAAAGGGGTAGAAACTTTGTTTTAATTTAGAAAGGAACATTACACTAAAAGCAGAGGATCGAAGTCCCAGGAGCCAGCAAAAACAAAAGAGAAAAACAAGATCAAAATCATCCAACTCCATATCCATCCCTATCTTCAACAAGAATTCTCTCCAAATCTTCGCAGAGCACTAGAGGAACCAACTCCCACTCGATTCTCCAACCAACCAAATGCTTAGAAGCCCATTTCACCAGGAAATCAACAGCCCGTTCCACTCCCTCGGAATATGAACAAAAGTCACCATCTCCATCGATGAACTAACCTACAGAATCTATTGCACAACCAGAGTCAACTGCCAACTGACATCCACCACTTTCCACTCAATAAGCAAATTGATCAAGACCTAGGAATCAGATTCACATATAATTCTTCTCCACACCAAAGCATGAGCCCTCTCAAAGGCACAAATAATTGAAAAATATTCCACAATGTTGATAGTCTGTGTCCCCTCATGGACAAAAAATAAGATCATTGCTAAATTTTTGGATTAGATTATGTCTGAATTTTTTTTGCATCAATGTTCTGAATCACACTCAGTGATTCATCATCAAGATAAGTGAGCACAAGAATGAAATGAAAATTGTGCTCTCTCATTTTGATGATGAATCACAGAGTGTGATTCGAAATGTTGATGCAAAAAAATTTAGACACAATCTAATCCAAAAAATTTAGCAATAATCTACATAGATTGTGGAAATCTACTAGCACTAAGAAGAAGATCACCAAACCCAAAGAATCCCTGCCAATCCCCCAATACTAGTAGGCCCATGATTTCCCCTTGAGGATCCATCAATATTAATCTTTAGAATACCATTGGGAGGGTGCTGCCATCTACCAACCTTGTGAATTTTTTGTCTTTCTCTCCATCCTCTCTTGACACACGTAGAATTCGTGGACATCCCCTAAATCCCCAATCTCTTCACCACCTTAGCATCCCTTTTCTCTAAAGGAAATATCACGTCACACTTAGCCTCCACCATCTCCTAAATCATGCCTAGAATTCTTTGCTAGATTTGCTACAGGAACTTCTCTCCACGAAAAATTCTCCTATTCTGTTCTAACCAAATTTACCACAACATGAAGATAGGCCGCATGTGCCACACATCTTGGAAGAAAGAAGCCATAGAGGGAGGCCTACCCATACCACTCCAAAAGTCAATCAAGGAGGAAGCATGAACATGCTACTAAATTTGACTCCATTTTCTTACAAATGTTCGTCAGTCTTTCAAAAAAAATTTGTCAGACAATCGACGAACTAACGAAATAATTTTCGTCACCAATTTTTCATTGAAATTCAGACGAAAAATTAAACGTCAAAATAACGGCCTTGATTCGTCGGTCGTCAGCATCATAAAATGGCTCTGTTGTTCGTCGGAATATCGACGACAAATTCGTGTATCCACCGATGAATTATAACCAAAACACAATTGCAATGCCTCTTCCAAAGCGTCGAAACAACACTAGAAGTTCATTTCCATTTTGATGAAATGGGAAAGTAGTTATGACGAAGCCTTCGTCACAGCTATAGCAACTTTTTCAGACCTTTTTGGTGATTCATCGGTTGCCTTCGTTGAAATTGTGATGAAACAATGCAATTTTTTTTTTTAAATATTCGTCGAAATGTACCATCACAGAGATTCTTGGCGATGACCACCAAAGCCAACCCATCGGTGAGAGATCAATCATCGGCACATGATAGAAAATTCACTCCAATAGTCCATGTCTTGTCGATGACATCCGTTGGCAAGACAGATCCAATGTCACACCGATCTAAACTTTGCAGGAGTCTTAAATAGACCTACACCATGTCATCACGAAGACTCTTGGCAATGACCACCAAAGCCAACCCATCGGTGAGAGATCAATCATCGACACAAGATAGAAAAATCACTCCAATAGTCCATGTCTTGTCGATGATTTCCATCGGCAAGACAAATCCAATGTTACACCGATCTGACCTCTAGAGGAGTTTTAAATAGACCTACACCATGTCATCACGGAGACTCTTGTTGATGACCACCTAAGCCAACCCATCGGTGAGAGATCGACATAGAATAAAAAACTCACTCTGATAGTCCATGTCTTGTCGATGACTTCCGTTGACAAGACAGATCCAATGTCACATTGAACTAACCTCTTTAGGAGTTTTAAATAGACCTACACCATGTCATCATGGAGACTCTTGGCAATGACCACCGAAGCCAACCCATCGGTGAGAGATCAATCATCAGCATAGGATAGAAAATTCACTTCGATAGTCCATGTCTTGCCGATGACTTCCATCGGCAAGACATATCCAATGTCACACTGATCTGACCTCTTTAGGAGTTTTAAATAGACCTACACCATGTCATCGCAGAGAATCTTGGTGATGACCACCGAAGCCAACCCATCGGTGAGAGATCAATCATTGGCACATGATAGAAAACTCACTTCGATAGTCCATGTCTTGCCAATGACTTCCATTGGCAACACAAATCCAATGTCACACTGATTTGACCTCTTTAGGAGTTTTGAACACTGCTGGTTATCAACAAGATATTTTGAGGGTCTCACAGGCTAAACAAGTTTCTAAGAGCAAGTAAACAGATGGAAACTATTAATTTTCTTATTTTGTGGTTCTTTAAATCATAGAATAGATACCATCTTCTTGTGTAATGTACTTATATTCAGATTTGAATTCGAGACCAATTGTCATTGCACATTCCATTTTACTTGCATAGAGTATTCTATAAGCAATATATTGATAATGCCAAATGATTTATGGTGTTGTACAACTCTACCTATCATCACAGTTCTGTTGTCCCCCCCAGAGAATCCTACAAAGACAAGTTTACAATACCAAGTCAAATAATATAAAAAAGACTTACTTCCATAAAAATTAAATGATTATTCTCACAATGGCAATTGTCTAATCACAACAACAATTCCATGAAAGGTTACCCATGCTTCATAAGAGATGATTGATCATACATACAGACTACAAGATGTATAGAAAAATAATTACACTTGAGAACAACCAAGGGCTAACAAGGTAAGGAGTTAAGAAACATCTGGATTGAAGAGAAAATGTGTAGGGAAAATGTTGAGCAGTGTCAAGAGAACAAAGCTTGTAGAACATATTCTTGACCTAATCAAGCTCTTGAACAACTTAAACAAAATTAAAATACTAACACATACATGAGACATGTAATGAACTTCCAATATCTACTATCTTTTTCATTAATGGAGAGGTAGGTAAAGGAGAAATAATTATAATTGTAACACTATTCATAGTCCAGTAAATTATGTTCGTAATTTGTGCTTCAATGGACCTCAGTTTTATCATTATACTGCCCATCTAATACCATATTTTAATCCAAGGTTCAACTATCTCAGATCTAAAGAAGCACCTTCAATTAACCATTTAAAGTACTATAAAATAAGGTAAGACTTTTACTTGAGAAAGAGTGGGTACACTTGTAGGATTAAAGTTCTCACAATCATCAAGATTTATTGGCACACAGACACAACCTGCAACATATGAAGTAATGGATGACTACAAGTTAGTGAAATGTTCCTTAATATGTGATTGGTTTGCAAATTGATTGGTAGAAAATAAGGTTACAAACAAATGTACATAAAAAATTATGAGGACAAACTACTATAATCATCAAAATAGATGAAAAGTGCAAAGGAAAGAGTCGAGATACATCTCTAGAGCCTAAAAAAAACACATGCAAGAAACATAAAAAAGGAACAAACTGGTTTTTGGATCAATACAAAATGGTGCCTTCAGCAAGTGATTCATATGCTTTCACACCTGATAGGACATTAAGAAGATTTTAGTCTTCCTCTGTGAAATTAACTACTTACAAAAAAAAACCAGAAACCAATATTATATACATCCATGTCTAGTCGAGGGTAGGTATAAGAGAAAACAATTTCCTCAATGCAATGCCAAAAAATATCAATGTGTGTGTAGGTTTGTATTACTCAAAATATCATTTCACTGCCTAAGGAAAAATACCAAAGTGATGTTTTAAATTTCAATCTTCACATAGGCTCCCTTATTGCTACACATGCATATACAAGCATTATTTGAGCTCTAAACTATTCAAATATTAAGGATTTAATTAGCTATAAGATGAAAAGTTGTTGTTTAGACATAATCCATCATCTTTTACATATCTTTATTCACTCCTAGAGCTTCAAATGAATTTGTGTAAATGAGACAAAAATGTGAATCTTTTATGAAAAAGAAAATTCTTAAAAGGAGGGGGGAGAGAGAAAAGGGTAGGGGGCAAGAGAATGCTTGAATGTATAGCAATGTATAGCATTTTGATCATTATAACAATGAAATGAATCTTAAGTTTGAAGCACTAATATCATTTAGAACATTTATGATTAAGAATGAATGTAAGTAGAGAAATTTTTGCATACCTACAGATGGTGCAAAATTTCATGGTTAAGTGGAAGCCTCCCATCAACAACAAGATCCAAATATCCCTGTATCTATCTCAATCGAGCCTCTAAACCCTTTAGAGCTGTCAATTTATCCACTAACCTATTATGCACAAAAGTTAAATTTTAGAGTTATGTCACCACTAAAAATAGAAGAAACAGAGCTTTGAAACCAAATCCATACACAACACAATGTGGTATTGATACAAATCCATACAAACAAAGTAAAATAAAAATATTGGAATGAAAACAACTTCAAATTATGATGCAGAGCATGGATTCAGGGTATAAAGAATCATTTTTTTGCCACCATAGTGAAAAGTTAGCACTTTCTTTCATCTTTGCATATTGGTTCAATGATGCTTCAAATGATGCATTTCTTATATTTAAAAGTGCATTACCTTATTGAGCTTCTCTTTGTTTCGAGAATAGTTTAATATTCTCTACTTAACAGGGCCAACCACGTGATGGTGGAAGCTCATTTGGCCCCTCCCCCTCACATCACTCTCAATTCCCCATACCCAATCATATAACATTAATCATTCATTCATCCATTAATAACATATAACATTCATTCATTAACATATAACATTCATTCTTTCAGTTTTTACATATTATCAAAAATATGGTTGTCATGATATGATTACAATCACTTTTTTTTTTGTTTCTTTTTTAAAGCTTAAATTTTTTGAAGTGGAGTATCATTTTCTAAATCATTTATCCCCCCTTTAGTTGTTCTGCCCTCTGCTCGTGATCTTAATGTATGCCTAGTCATGTGCTCATGACGTGGACGCCACTGCAAGGGGGGTATGCTGCAATAACAAAGAAATGTTAAATTGATATGTTTTATTATTATTGTTACAAGTATTTCATTAATTAAAAGAACACTAGAGTGGTTCTCTTTACCTAATGGGTCCACATCATGTTCCTGAACTTCTCTTATAGACTCATGCTCAACATGTTGAACACCCTCTAAATCTTGATTTATAGTTGAAACATGAAAGGTTACATTAATTAATACACCAATTGAAATTAAATATGTTTAAAAGAACATTAGAGTGGCCCTTTTTACCTGATGGGGCCACATCATGTTCCTAATCTTCTCTAGCCTGATCATGCTCAACACGTTGATCACACTCTACATGCTCTAAAGTTGAAACATGAAAGGTTAAATTAATTAATATACCAATTGCAATTAAATATGTTTAAAAGAACATTATAGTGGTACTATTTACCTGATGGGGCCACATTATGTTCTTGATATTCTCTAGCCTAATCATGCTCAACATGTTGATCACGCTCTATATGCTCTAAAGTTGAAACACGAAAGGTTACGTTAATTAATACACCAATTGCAATTAAAGATGTTTAATTGCATTAATCCATACCGCATTTTGTATAGCACATGAATACATCCAATACCGGGATGCACACCATGACCTTCATCTGTAGGTTGTGCTCCACCCTCACCAGGCTGCATTCCAATGTCATGTGCAGTATTATCATTGCTTGTATGTTTAAAATAAATAGGCATGTAATTACTTTATGGTGGAAATGGATATTGAATAGATTGCACAAGTATTCAATTTTAAATAAACTTTATTGAGTTTATTTACTTGTGTGTCGGATGTAGTGGAAAATTGTGTTTGCCCAATCAAGACTCTTAGGTGTTCAACCATGACTCCATAGCCTTGCTGGAAGGCAATCTTCTGGTCATCTTCTGTGGGAACTCTATTGAATTCAGAGCCCTGCATTTTTGCATAAGATCATGAATTTTGCTTTTATGGTGTGATAAAACCAAAATTGTTTGCAATTTATTATTTGGATGCAATATTTCATTTATTGATACTTACAATTCATGTGACTAATTTCATATAACCACCAGAGCCAAGTTTGTGATTCCCATATTTTTCTAGTCTTTCCTTTGTTGCCTTCGATGTGTTGGGAAGCCTATGAAAAGTTTGAAACACATTAGATTATGTAAAAAGAAAGAGTAATCACTATATAATTACATTGTTGATAGTATCACATACCTTCCTTGGCCCGGTGGTGTCTTTCCTTTTTTTATTTTCAGAATTCTCCTCTCCATCTGACACCAGGTCCTTCCACTCCCTCTCCAGAATCATGGGGGGACGCTCATACTTTTTATTTTTCTCTAAATGTGACCTATATTGGTCCCTCACATACTTTAGATAGGTACTAGCTTTCTTAAGGACCTTGGTTCGGTTGAATATTTTATCACCGAATGACACAACTAAATGGTTAATGAGCTCATCTTTTAAATCTTGATTTTGGGAATTCCACTGTGTACGTATGGTGGGCTCAAAGAGCTCCAATGTAATATCACTTAGATATTTATAAAAAACACCATTTCCTACAAAATGATCATGGGATCAATAGTCTAAAAAAGAGTGATCAATAAGTAAATTTCAATTGGATTATATATAATAATAATTAAAACCTTTTAAAGTACCTAGGACCTTCTCTATCTTTATGGGAACAAAATATTCTGTCACCACAAATGTGACCGGCAACGTTCCTGTACTAGTAATACGGGAAGATCCAGGAAATGCTGCTAAAACATCACCAGTACTAGTGGCCTCTGTATCCCCAGGTACATGTTCTGGCATGTGTTCGCTACTAGAGGGTGCAGTAACGGATGCCTACATGGTATGTGTTGCCGACATTTTAGACAAAAATATAGGCACAGATGATGGGGTTAGATGATGTAATGTATGTGCAAGAAGATCAGGATGGACACTTTTACCAACCCCTACTCCTCAGGCAGCACTTGCAATACCCTGATCATGGCTAGGAGCATCATGAGGGTGCAAAAAATCCTGTAAAAACAACACATATTTTAGTTCATGACATGAAAGAGTACAAAATATAAAACCATGAATGAACTTATGTTATAATTAAAGACCTCATGACAACTTACTTGCAATTTTTGTGCTCTCCCAGTCAATATTTTAACCCTCTCTTATCTCATCTATTTGAGGCACTATGAATAACAACTTAAGGATTTGTTCATTGCATTTTTTGTGGGTCTTCCTTATCATATCGATAGGGTTTGTTGAATAAGTGATGTCATCATCACATAATATTGACTGCACCTCCCTATGGATGATCTCGTCTACTGCTGGTACCTTTCCCCAATCAGTCGACTACAAAAGGATATTAAAAACATTATCAAAATTAACCTAATAAACTTATGAAAAAAACATAATAATAAAACATTTTTCTCGTATCTAATTTGTACAATTATAATGAGGTAAACTTGTTAGGTAGAAGCACTTGAAGATACATCACAATCTGTGCTTTGGGCCAAAGACTTCCCCGTATGATCAATGTCTCGCTGTGACAAAAACTAAATATAAAAAAACATTACTGAAATGAAACCAATAGACTTACGAAAAAAAACATAAGAATAAAATGGTATATTGGAGTCATTAATTGGAGGTTGGGTAAAATGGTACATAGTACGTACCACCCCCATAATAACTGTGTTTGTAACTAAGTGATTCAAATTGTATTCGATTAGCAACTTTTCCCTTGCAGTTATTGATTTTATCACACATACGAATACATAGTTTCCCTCGCTCACCTCGAATATGCAATTGGGTTTCCTTATTTGTTGACCTAGGTCATGCACTGTTTATAAACCCTACAATATTCCCTTATGCTTTTGGCCTTTCGTCAATGTATATAGCCACTCCTTTATTTTGATCCTTATCTTTTAGCTATATATAATTTGCTGACAGTGCATACCTACGCATACTTCGTGTATATCGAACCAGCTGCATCCAATATTTGTAACTATAATAGGGTCCGATATACTCCATCAATTCAGTAACTTTTTTCGTAAAATACCTTTATGCCATCCATGCAAAATAGGCCCAAACCATGTAATGACGATGGTGCTATGTGATGTATCCTCTCGTTGACACAAAAATAAGTGTTTATTGGAGGAAGTTCCTTGGGTATCCATTGTTTTCATAGATGTTTGTACCTCAAGGGCACCTTGACGCCGCCTATGCTCTCATCATCATAAGAACATGACCCCCCTTCAACAAGAAAAAATTCCATGTGTTTACAAAATTTTCTTCTAATATTTTGACCTCTAGTTGATCTCCCTCTTTTAGACCTACTACATGTCTTACTTTCCTCTTCTCTTCTTGAATTTTCCTCACTCGAGAAAGAAAGATCTGACAAATACCTATTTGGTGGTACCTACACTCATAAGGATGTTGGATGAAGTTCTTTCATGGTGATGTGATCCCAAGGTGACATTATGATTAATCTATCATTTCATCGCTAGAATTTCACAGGTTATAAGTTATTCAAGTCTTGATAGATTGCAAGTTATTGTTACTACCGTTCAAATGTGTCCATCACAAATCAAATCTGCTTAATGTTTTAACTCCCAAACTTTGTAACAAGTGTTAAATGTGACTATGGTCTACCAGTTACACAACCAAGGCCTCAAATGTATTGTCTAATTTTAATCAAAGGACTTTTTCTCTTCATTCAAGTAAATGAACTTGAATGGAAACACCACCAAGTGATTTATTGGACACCTACATGACTAAAAATAGCAGAAAATTTACATTTAATTTCCATATGTCTAAGTGGTTAACAGGGAGGGAGTGTGTACTACGCTTGGCTAAGTCATCATAAGTTTATGCTTTGGCAATAAATTTTTTTTAAGTCATCTTAAATCTTCCTATGTCTAATTTCTAGGAGACTTTTGGTATGTTTTAAGGTAGGATGAGTGGTTGCATCAATGTTCTAGTTCTCTATGACAAGGTTTCAACATCTTCAAATAGTGAAAGTTAGCGCTCATAGTCATTTGAAACAACATTTTTATTATATCTGATGGTGGATTTGATAACTTAAAATATCTCTACTTCAAAACAAAAATATCTCTAACAACTCTAAGAGCTATAATGGGATGGCCACCATCCTAGGAAAGATTCTTCATTCTCACTTTTAGGTGTTAAAATTTAGGAATACCTTGATTGATGAAAGAAGCCAAAGAGCCTTTCTCCATGGTATTCAAGTACAAATAGCAGTAGTCTTCTCTTATATGGTTGGACATGATTTAAAGAACTTAGCTAGGAATTATTCATTTAACCTAAGGTTTTCTCATGATGCCATCATTGGAAAAGTATGATCAAATTCTTCTATTATGAAGAATTGGTCTATGTACCTCTAGTAATCACTATAAATGTTTGTAAGAATAAAATGACTAATTGCATCAGGTAGGAGAGAATCAACTTTGAGTTCTTCAAATATTATATTCTTCTATTCATAATTTTTAAGGGTTGTGTGTGGAGGAGGTTATCACTACTAAGAAGGGAGTACAATTGCTTTAGACTCATGCAATGAAGGCTATGTGTGATAAAATCCTAGACGTCAACCATGATGTGGGTAGATTACGGGAGTTTTGCCAAGACCTGAGGCTGGTCAATAAAAATGTGAAAGACTAAGCTATTTTATTTTATCTGTCTTATCTTATACCATTTTATGAGAATGAGGGTGCCAATGTACGAGAAGATCTTTGGAAACTAGGCATGAAAATTGTAGGTTAAAGACAATGGGGGTACCAAACTTATAGTACTCATTGTCCCTTGGTCATCGATTTTCCCTGAGTGCCCTCAACCTCGTCCTGGGCACTAGTATTGATCTTGTTTTCACTCCTCCAAACTCTTCGTCGGTGCTGGTATTGACCTTGTTTTAACTCCAAACTCTTCCTCGGTGCTGGCATTGACCTTCTTTTCACTACTCCAAACTCTTCCTCAGTGCTAGTATTGACCTTTCACTTCTCCAATTTGATGAGCTACAACCTAGTTTCGTTAGGTTTTAGAGTATGTTAATTAAATTGAAAATTATGGCACCATTTAGCTAGGTTTTAATATTCTACAATATAGTTAAGTATATATTAGCTATATTTTACATAATAAGTAATATAATTATTCAACTTATTATAATTATATATTATATTCTTTAAAAAAATTATTATAATTAATAATTAATAACAAGTATATTTTTTATATAATACAAAATATAATTAATGTAATATATATTTAATATAATAGTAATATAAAATTATTATAATTAATAATTAATAACAAGTATATTTTTTATATAATACAAAATATAATTAATGTAATATATATTTAATATAATAGTAATATATATTAATATAATATTAATATGAGAGAGAGAAACTAAATTTTGATTGGTTGTTTCATATCAACAATCCAAGGATGGTATGTGTCCTTGGGGAGTTTGCTCAAGGTAGCATGGCATTTGATTAAAGATATGATAATTCTCCTTTAAGACCTCTTCAATGTACCCATTGCACACTTAAGGAGACAAAGATAAATATAGGGAAGAAAATATAGAGAGAGAGGGAGATAATGACAAACATACAAATAGAAAGGGAGACAAGGAGATAGAGAGAGGTAGAGAGATAAAGAGATAAGGATGAATAGATAGAGGTATAGGGAGGTGATTGATAAATCTCTCCTTGTTGCTCTCTATCTATCTATATCTCCCACTATCTATGTCACTCCCTCTTCCCTCCTCTATCTATTGAGCTATCTCTCCCTCTACCCCCTTTCTCTCTCATTCACTCCATCTCTCCCTCCATATCTCCTACTCTATATCTCTATCTCTATTTCTCTTTTTATCTCCCTCTCACTCCTCTCTCTATCTCTTTCTATCTATATCTTTCTCTACCTCTATCATGATCTCTCTATCTCTTTCACCATCCCCCTCTATCTCTCTATATCACTCCCTTTCTATGTCTCTCCCTCTCCCTCTATATATATTGAGCTATCCCTCCCTCTCTCCCCTATCTTCTTCTCTCTCTCCATTTCTACATATCGCTCTCCCTCTCCCCCTCTTCTTTCTCTCCCCTTTCTACCTATCTATCTCCCTCTCTTCTCTTGTTTCCTCTTCAACCTATCTCTCCCTCTCTCCCCATCTTCTCTATCTATCATCCTCTACCTATCTATATCCCTATCTCTCCCTCCCTATCCCCCCTATCCATTGACTCTCTATCTCCACCTCTCTTCCTTTCTCTTCCCATATATCTCCATCTCTCTTTCTCTTCCCATATATCTCTATCTCTCTCTCTTTCTCTCCCCATCTATCTCTATCTCCCCATTTATTAACTAAGAAGCCATGCAAGCATACAATAGTATATGTTGGTAAAACTATAATAGTGTTTTATTAAACTATAAGTAACACTTATCTTTCTAATGTCAAGCCTTCTTATAAAAATAGTGTTTTATTAAACTATAAGTAGATTATTGTCACCACTCTTCATTCAACATGAAATACCAAATGTAGCAATTGTTTTGTTACTTTTGTCAAGTTTCATTAACCAAGCTATTTATTGGGTTGAATAAAGTTGTTTTATGACCCTTCGTCTCTTTAAAATAATTAGACAATATTAGCGAGATCAGGAAGGGGAGAAAACTAAACTCCTTCAAAATAGGGTAGTTGTGGGTTTGTTGGTTTTCTTTGTATACTATATACTTAGTTCCTCTAGGATAAATAAGTCACTTTAGATCATTTTCTTAGTTGTGTATCCTAACTAATATAGAGTAAGCTTTTTCATTTTAATTGACTACTACATAATAGTTTATGTGTTGAAATAATTGTTTCCATTCTTTGTAGTTTCTACATTGGAAAACAAATCATATTTAATTTCATGCCAATATACTTCTTTCATAAATATATTTGTTTGAAATAAGTGCTTCATAACCCATCTAATCAAATCATAACCTATCAATAAGGAAATAGGAATTTTCTAAAGAAAAGAACACTTGACCCAATCATAAGTGTATGGCCTTCGTAGAAAGGAGTGATCCACCTTAGCAATAACAACTACCTGATTTAGACCTAGTAGGTTCAACTCAACCAACCTATCAACCTACCTTTAAGAGGATTCCAACAAGTTTAGAATGACCAATTTAAAAAATCCAAACAACTCTCAAAGCCTGATAAAGAACAGGAGTCATATTTCACACTTTGACTCGAATCCTTGTAACAGTGCAAAACTAGTTTTTTCCCAATAACTCTAAAATTTCACAAAACACTAGAGAAACACTTGACGGTTTTAGACACCCATTATGGAGTTATTAAACATACTTCAAGGGAAAGTACAAGTGATTTTGCAAATTTTATGGTGATTTTGCACTTGTTGATTCCCTAAAGAAAACCTTATCTTGAGTATAATCCATAATAGTCACATATTATCACATCATTATTGACCATTTGATATCATGAAAAACCTCCAAAATATTGTATTCAAATAACCCATATCGGCAAGAATTTGTGCAAGTCTCTCTGATTCATAAATCATTATATTGTCATTTTCAGCATATCGGTGAAAGAACAAAAATGTCACACTGATCGGATTACATAAGAAGATACACATCGGGATGACACAGTCCATGCTCTCATTGATAAAGAGATTCATCAGCAAGACAAGTTCCATTAGGGTGAAATGAAAAGGTCATACTGAGCATATAGGTCTCACTGATGAAGTTCCATCAACAAGAAACCTCTCTTGTCTCACCGATCAAAGCACAAGGAGTTGTATCGGAAGGAGTCTTGGTGACATGAGATCGAAGGAATAATCATCGGGGAGAATTATAACATTTGGTAAATTATTGAATGTCTTAGCGATACACCATGTCTTGTCGATCAAGATGTTGATGGTGTTTTCTGCACAACAACAACTCAGATTGGATACGAGTATCCTATCTCTCTTGAAAGGTAAATCTCTATTAGCAAGCCTCAAGAGATAACCCCAAGGTCTCTAATTTTAGGTCTTGAAAATGCATAAACAACTCATTGATAATGTGAAAATTCTAGTAATCACAAAGGGACCTTACTACAAGCAAATACTAAATCCTTAGATTTATCAGATCTAGCAATATGGTTATACTTTAAGTCTTAAATCTAACTTAAATGATAAAGAAAATTGCAAAAGACAAAGGTTTTTGAGAGACTTCTAAATTTAAAACTACTCCTAAGATTAACAATGCACATGATGAAACACTTGAAATGGACCAATCCCTTAGAAACTAATTCCTGCTTGACCCAGATGGATTTGCAATCTTACAAAAATAGTGCAATCTTCTAAGGCATTAAAGATTTTCAGATCATGAAAATTCATACAAAACAACCCTATTGCAATTGAAATGAATAAACCTTCACAATTGAACTAAGCACAATGAATATTAAAGTCCAAGATAACTTTGCAAAGCAACCAACAATCAACTAGTTGCAAAAAGTATGGACCAAGGATTTTTACAAACACTTCAAGCATCAAATCATAAACACCATTGAATCATATCTAATTATAAATCTAAAATATATCTAATATTTCTCAAGCAATCTCAAAAGATAGAAACAAAAAGAACCATGCAAGATAAATCAACACAAGAGAATTCACCAAGAGCAGAATGTCTTCAATTGTATTGAATCACCCAATAACAACAACAATTCCAGTGTTCTTTGTTACAACACTCGCTCAAAATGAACTAACTTCTAACTCTAACTGTTGCTATATTGCTTAATTATCTCTAAAGTAAAACCATCTAGCCCTTACAAATGAGGCAGAATGCCAAATTTATAGAAACCCCCCAAGATATGTCGGCCTAATTAGGGTTTACAATAATAAAACGACCACAAACAAGTCGGCCCAAGAAGTTCTAGAACAACATGAAATAGAATTAAATGCTTGGGATTCATCCAGGTCGGCTTGGGGTCTCTAATGTAATTACGTCCAATGCATGTGAAGGATGAAGAAGGAATAATGGGGAAGCACAAATTTCAATGTAGCCCTATATTAAATGGTCTTTCCCCTATCTTTATCATTTGATCTTGCACCTTCAAGAAGATTCTATCTAATTCGGCCAAGGGTGGAGTAACCAACACTTTAAATTTCTTCTCCATATATTTAATCTCATCCCTTGATTGATTGACGACTTTATCCCAATCCGTCCTAAGGGCTTGATATTTATCAATAACTGCAATGTAAGTGGCTGCATCTTCTAGCTGATGTTCGGTAACCGGGCCATCAATGACTGGAGAATATACATCTTGCCACCATCTCCTAAGTTGTTCTAGATTTAAATGTTTTGGTGTCAACCTTTTCCTTCCTATCATGATCTCAAAGAAAAAGATACACTTATTATAAATATTAGTCAAGATGCCCTCTATTTGCTTTCCTTGCTTATGCACTTTCTTCAACACCTTCTGCCTGATTTGCAAAACCTCATACCATTCCCAGGGTTCTGCAGCTTTAGAAGAAGGAAGGATTCCATCACTAACCAGCTTTTCTTCGGTGTACTCCATGATAGTCCTAGTTTTCTCCAACAGGAAGTCAATATCTTCTTTATCCTCAACTAGCACACTTTTCAACCACTCCATAGATCTAATGGAATTTCCACCAGTTGACAGAATATCCTTGATTACAACATCGCCCTTGGCTCCTACCCTCTGCAACCAGTTCAATGTGGCATGTGTGGTAGTTTTCATCTTCTCCAGCTCAGTTATGGTTTCTTCTGGTAAGAGATTCATTGCAAATGATGAAGAACTGATCTGGCTGATTGATTACAAAGGTTTCATCAAATCTTGCAAATACTTCTTCAATTTCTCATTCTCCTTCTTCAACCCTTGCTTTGTTTGCACTTCTTTCCTCAATCCACCCAAGATTGCAGCACTAGAGACTTCATATTCTTCTATTTCCTGCTCCATGGAGGTAGGCCCTAAGTTGATAGTTTGTATACTATAATCATCACTAGTCACATCATCTTTATTCTTATCAGGAGTAGGAGTAGCAACATGAACCACTCTGTTATTCACTTCATCTCTTTCAATCTTTGAAATAACCTTTTCCTTCCTTTTTGTTTTACCTTTTCCAATTTTGGCCAACAAATCATCCTAGTTTGGGAGAGTGTCCTCCACTACAATTTGTTTACTCCTCAATCTGTCATTGAGCCAGCTAGGAGTAGTGGAATCTGAATGCTTCTCACCTTGCTTATCTTTATCATGCTGGTCCTTAGAGGAATCCACATTCAAATTTTTCCCAACAAAAATTTCTTCAACTTTATCCCCCTCTTCCTCCTTATCTCCTGGATTTTTCATCCTTTTTTGCATCATATTCTTGTTCCTTATGCATTGGTGAAGGAGTCCTTTCAGGTATCTTTACTTCCTCAAGATATCTATTTCCATCATCACCGGTAGGTGAGTCCTCATATGTCACTAAGGGGGACTACAAGATTCTTTCTATCTCTACCTCGTCACTATGGAGTGCACCCTCTCTAAATTCTTCCTCTCCTTGGTCTTAGTAATCCTTTGCATCCTTAGATTCACTTGGTGCACTGTTAGTTTCATGAGGAGGGGCACCATCATGTTGTTCTGCAATAGGGGAAGCTAAGGGGACTTCCTTTCTTGGCACACTATCCTTGGGAGGAGTTTTTGATCTTCTTGTGTATACTTGTGTTTTTATCTCTTGAACTCTCCACATTCACTACTAGTGGGCCAGCTTCATCCCCTGCCTTAGAAGATTCCTTCTTCTTTTGAGACAATCTTACTATCCTTCTTCTCTTAGGCACATGAGCACTGCCCTCATCTTCCTTCTCCACAAGTTCCTCTCCTTGAGCAGATACCTTCTCCCTAGAAGCAACATTCCTCCTCTTAGCACTAGGCTTCTTTTTCTTTTCCTTCTCAACTTCTGCTTGAGCACCCTTGATCTTGACCTTTAAAGGAGAATCTACCTTAGCTTTACCCTTAAGGTCCTACTCAACTAACTCCTCTAAGGTAGAATGGGACTCCAAGTCTCCCATTAGGTCATAGGTGCAATTGCACACCTTCACTTTCTAATTCCCAAATCTTGTGCTTAAGCCACAACTTTGTATACTTCATCACCAGAGCCATGACTTGTTCCAATTCTATCTTTTCTTCCTCGAGCCAGTCTATTTCACCAACTGATTTATCTTTCACAACTTCATAATAATGGCCCTGGATCACATCCCCATCATCATCTATCTAGTCTAGGATGACCTTAACATTGTACAGTCTAATTAAATCAACTGGAAGCCTAGAGAATTTCTTCCTTTTAATCTCAAACTCATCCTTATAGTTGGCCCAGTAGTCTTCTATATCAACTTTTTGGTTGTATTCCCTACTAGCCTTCTTTTGAGCTTCACCAGTCCTATCAAATCTAGACCTTTTAGAATGGAAGGATAGACCCAGAGTGCTCATCTCTTCCTTAGAGAAATGTTTCGTCTATATAGAAGGGCAGGCCTCATTTCCACCTATCTTGAGGGGAAAGTTATTTCCAAATCCTGTTTTGTGCTTCTCCTTCTTGACTATAGCATCAAAGTAACATATTTTCCTTGTAGCTTCCAGGAGTATGAGGTGATTAGTAGGATACCTTGGAAGTCTATAAGGGGCTCTCTGGCAACCATCTATCCTGATATAAGAAAAGGTGGGGAACTATATAAACCAAGCTCCATACTTCTTTATCAATTCCTTAGCATGGTTAGATATTCTAACATGCTCTGCACCTTGAAGCAACCTAGTGATGTACATGGTGAATGCATCATTCACCCTCCTATAGCTAGAGCTGCCTAGGTGTAGCTGTGGATAGACCTCATTTATTATGTCCTGCCAAAAGGTGCCTCTGGTACACAGTCCTTTGTATGGGTGGAACGTTGCAAGTGCATACACTAAATAAGAAGTCATAGTGAAGCTCTTTGTTTGCAATACATTGCACAACTGATCATGTATCATGGCACTTATGATGCCTGCCCAATGATAATCAGTTTTATCCTCCATTCTTGCTATAACAAAGAACATCCAATTCTCAAAGACTCCAACACTCTTCAAACCTATCACCCTGTTAAGGAGTGTGATGGCATCATAGTACTCTATTTTGAACTTTACCCTGTACAATTATTTTGGCAGCTTTTAGATGTGGGGCTTGGGTTTTTCCAACCAAGAGTTGATCACCTATAGAGCCTTGTTTTTATCATCCTCAAAATAACTCTTGGCAACATTCAAGTCTAGAGCCACCACATGAGATCTGTCAGGCATGTCAAAAGTCTGTGCCACAGACATAGGAGAGAAGTTGGACAACACCCTACTTTGAGGACCAATCACCCTTTGTGTGCCCCTGTCATAGTGTCTGGCACATTCTAACACCAACTCATAGCATTGAACTATAGGGGGAAAACCAGCCACATGAGCCAATCTTGATTCCAGTAACCTCCTGGCCAACAATGGAGGGTCATGTTGTGCCATTCTTGCCTTGAATTCCTCATAATCCCATCTGCCCACATTGGTGTCACCAATTTCAGATCAAGTGGACAACAACTTAGACTCAGGAACCTTACTCTTTATGTCCAGATGGGTGATCCCACAATAGTGGTTTACAGTTTTTGGCCAAACTGGACATTGAAATAATTTTTTTTAACTAAATCTTCACTTTCGCACACCTATAGTAGCTAACCGTGAGGAATTTGAGGATGATGTAGACTAGATTTTTGTGAAATTTTGTTTGTAGATTCTAAATATATTTTTTTCAAAATTTTTGGAATTAGATTGCACTTCTTTTTCCATCTCCCTTAAAAACTAGTTTTTTTTTCTTCAGAAAATGACATTTTTAAAAAGTGATGCTCACCGTATAACGCATAATTTTTTTTCCATGAAGGATAAAATTCTAATTCTTTCAAATTTATATTTTTAACTCCAATATCTAGTGCTTCCACTTGGTTAGATAGATTTTTATTAAATATTTTTTCTTTAATAAAGTTTTAAAGTCAAACCAATTACAATTTAGACATAGCGTGACCGTATAACATGTAATTTTTTTTGTATGTATCAAAATTCAATTTTTTTTTTGTTGGATTGAGGACTTAAATATCTGGTGCACTCATATTTTTTAATTTTTTTTTGATAATCTGCTATTTTTCCACATGTGCAGAACATAAAGCTTGATTTTCGATGAAAACCTACATTCACAAGAAATAAAAAAATAAGTATAATAATAAAATTAAATTTATTTAAAATTATACTTTTTGGGAAGCTTATAATAAGGACTACATACTTAAAAAAATAAGTTTTAAATGAATTCATTTCATCCCCCAAAAGGTAAATCAAAAGTGGTTTTTTATCAGCATTTTGATAGGTGTAAAAGAGACTCTGTTATAGGTATGGTTTAAAACTAGCGAGGTTCTATCCAAGGGGGTTTGACCTAAGGTAGTTTGATCAAACCATCTTAAATTGGAATGATTTAAATGAAACTTTTAAAGGCTTAAATCATTATATTTTCTAAAAATATGTGATTTTAGCAAAAATCAGAATCTCCCAAAAATTGTAAACTAGCTTTGTGGGATCACTCAGCTTAATTCTTTCTACTTCTGAGAGTGAAGATCCTTCAGCACTTGAATCTTTCTGCTTTCCCATTGTCTTGCTAGCCATCTCTCTACTTGATTCAGCCTGCATCCAACAAGGAACCACAATAAATTCACCTTTATAATATCAACATAGAGGTTTACCCAACCATAGACAATACAATCATAATCAACCAACCCAAAGCAAAGATAAAAATCCCTTAAAATTAAAATGAAGCACCATTACTAAGAAATCCATGATTTTGAGCCATCCAGGGAAATCAAGCCAGGGAGGAAACCCAGGAAAATCCCTACTAGGTGGATTTTAGTGATTAAGCATGAATATCAAGAATCAATCACCACAAAATGGAAGAAAATCACGCACCATCTTTTAAATTATTAATATCAAGCATGAGATGCTAAATCCATAACATTGAACTCATTATCCTCTGAATTCTCCATATTATGAGACAATTTTAGGAAAATCCGCCCAGGAAGGAAATCCGCGATGTTAGTGTAGTTAATATTTAATTACACTTGCATAACTTTACTTAGGTAATATTTTAATTCCCAGGTTAATTATTCTCATCATTATATTGTTGAGCTATCTTGTTTCTCAAGATAAGATTAGGTTTATGCATACTTTGCTTTTATAAAGCAAATCATCTCATGTAATTATGAATTCCTGAATAATAATATTTTGCACATATTTTTTCAATAGCTCCGCTTTTTTTTATTTTCTCTTCTGTGGAAGGTTTTTTGGTTTGCATGTCTACTCTTTGTTTCTAACATGGTATCAAATCCTTGATTTTGCACCCCATTCTCAAATTTTTGGAGAAAATCATTACAGAGTTCGTTTGGGATTCCTCGAGGGTTTCATTCCTTGAGTATAATTATTGTGCATCTTGGATCAGTTTGGGGTTTTCCATTGGATTCAGAGCACTTGAAAAAGTTAGAAATGAATTTTATTTCATTCATTTTGGTCATCATTGAAGGAATCTATGAGGGTTTCAAGCTTGGTGATTTTTTTGGAAGATCTGGGGGTCACCTAATTTTCAGGGAACTTTGGGCCAAAATAGACCTCGTCGTTGGATTCATAGCGCCCAAAAACCCCTATTTTCATATAAAGTTTGTCTAGTTTGGACATTGTTGTCTGGAGAGGAAAAAAAATTGCAGTATGACCTCCCCAGCACGCAGATTGAGAGACGCTTTTTGAAAAAAAAATCCAAAAAAAAAATCCAAAAAATCAATGGAGGATCGACGCTCACTGTAGAAATGGATCCTGCCACCGATTCGTCGCCAAGCGGCCACTAGCCACCCAACGGCCACCAATGGCTCTCCCATCCTCCAACACATTTTTCACCTGGCGGCCACACCTCCACCGGTGGTAGCCACTCCCAGTGCCTGCGCCACCAGTTGCTCAGTCGGATGTTCAGCTCTCGAGGGCTTCAAAGCACCAGTCACTAGTTCCATTTGTGACCGAGTTCCCATGCTAGCCCCCCACAGACTCTCAAGCCCTTTTGGTGGTCACATTGGTGACCAGGGGCCGCATCCAGCACCCTGCCGCCAGCCCCCTAGTCCACACAGGTGACCAGGGGCTTTATTTTTTAGCCCCTGAGGGCTATAGAAGGGCTTATTGGACCTCTAGGGAGCACTTTCATGGGATCAGGCATAACTTTTGCATACGACATCATTTTTTGCAAAAGAGATATCATCAAAAAGCTGGTTCTGAGCTCTATGCAATGGTGTAGGTGTGATTTTTTGGTTTTTCTTTTTTGATGCCTTTTTCAGCCTCAGAAGTCACATGTTGTTGTTTTCACTCTAGGAGACATATCTTTTGACTCGCTTATCCATTTTTCGCCATTCTTGTGGCATTGGAAAGATGGTTCAGTCCTCTACACAAATCTGAGGTCTATTTTTTTTTTTTGTTTATACATGTTTGCATTCTCTCCTTTTACAATCATTGGGTTATTGTAATAAATGAACTGATATAAAGTTTCATCAGGGGGGTTTCTTGCATAATAGTTTGATTAGAGTGTGCATGCACTTTGATCTTTGATCTCATCTTGTTTTGATGACAACTCGCATGGGTTATATCTGGTTTCTTAGTTTCTTTTGGCCACATCTTGTCTTATCTTGACACATATCAGATTCACATCGGTTCACACTTCATATTGAGAGTTTATGGTTATTGATCCGCATTGGTTCAGATCCTTCTCAGTTTGAGGGACATGTTTTTATGGTTAATGTTCTAGAGTCTTTATGGTACTTGTTCCAATGGAATATTTTTAGTATCAATTTGGCATCGACATCGAGATACACGATTTCCAGATTCTATCATCATTTCATCTACTGTTGCTTCACAGATTCTAGGTTGTTCGAGTTTGTGAGTTTTCCAGTGTTCTGTGACATTGGGTCTGCTATCGCATTATTATGATTCCACTTTGGTTTGTTGTAGATAGAAGTATCTTTCCTTTCTTGTCAGATTGTAGTTCCAGTGTTACTCCACAGTGTTCTTTTAGTGCTTCTTTGCAACAGTCATCTCATTGTAGGAGGGTTTTGTCCCACTGGGTTTTCCTTCTCTACCTCATTATTGCATTTGTACATGGGTACCTAATCAAGCCTTGTTTCAGGGACCCATTCATGATTTCTTGCATTCATCCTAGCATTTAGGTGCATGCTTTTTTAATCTCCCTAAGTTGCACTTATGGGGGGGTGTTAGTGTAATTAATATTTAATTACACTTGCATAACTTTACTTAGGTAATATTTTAATTCCTAGGTTAATTATTCTCATCATTATCTTGTTGAGCTATCTTGTTGCTCAAGATAAGATTAGGGTTATGCATTCTTTAATTTTATAAAGAAAATAATCTCATATAATTATGAATTCCTAAATAATAATATTTTGCACATCTTTTTGCAATAGCTCTGTTTTTTTCGATTTTCTCTTATGTGGAAGGTTTTTTGGTTTCTAGCACACGAAGTATATGAAATTCTAGGCCTTTGCATACATCCGGGAAAATCAGCATAAAAAGGAAAAATCAGGAAATTCAGAAGGTGCAAGAATTCCGCAAAGACTACGAAATTTCAAAAATTGCTATTTCTCCCGATTTCGTCCAAAATAATCAAATGATCACAAATTAAAGGCACTTGGTCTCAAATCCGATTTTTTTCAAGTCTCCTATTAGTTATCCATTGGTTCTCAAAATTCTTAGAGGAAAATTGGTGATGTACGGTGATGCCCTAAATTTAATCATCAATTTTCTAAGCTTAAATCCTAAAATTCACAATTAACGCAGGGGAGTTAGCTCAGATCTTGATTTCCATTCTTACTAAGCCTGAGGATGGGTTATTCAAAGGAGACACAGGTTAGTTTCACCTAAATGAAATTGAAAATAGGCTCACGAACTCACTCAGGGCCGGTAATCACACAAGCTCAACCAAAACGAAAATAACCATGCACATGGGGTTGAGCTCAAAAATGCAACATGAGAATGCTAGGCACCATTAAACTCATCGATCAACAAGAGAATATAGTGAATGGGCCATCAATATTCATAAAATGATAGACCAAACCCTAATTTAAACGCCAGTCGCCAAAATATGAAAAACCCAAATTCAAAATGCTCCGAAAATGTTAAAGCACCATTTATTTTCAAGAAACACAAGCAAGGCCAGAGCCACATACCCGAATGAAGTGAATTTAACTTCAACAACGATTGGAAACAAACTTCAATTCCCTAGCAAGCAACTGAAGATGCAAGAAATCTATCAATAAATCCTTGAATCAATAACTCAAGCTAGCAAAACAATCAAGCATTCAACATCAAAATCCTTAATGGCAATGCAAAGCAAACGAAAACAAGAAATCCTCCAAAACCCACTAAATATTGGCTGTAAGAATCGTACCACCAAGAATTCATGCCATCGACAAGATAGGCCAAATGCAATCTAGGAATTCAACAAAGAGACAAAATTTTGAGAAAATTTGATCCATGTGGAATTCCGCGAGGTAAGAGAATTTATGGAAAATAGTGCAAAACATCAGCCACCAGGTTTTCAAAGCATATGAGGAATTCCGTCTAGAGAGAATTTTCCCAAGAAGAGCCAAAAACCTGAAAGGGGTTTAGAACATTACATTTTGAAAGTGCTTCCTAGAAAGGGGGCATCTGCAAGAATAAGATAATCATTCAAGCATGCATTAAGGCAAAAAAACCAAGGGCCAAAACATGAAAAATGAAAGCAAAAGAGGGTCCCTTCTTTCAGCGGGGCGCATGTGTGAAAACTGCACAACAAAAGACACAAACAAATCAAGATAGTCGTCGGGGTCACTCTTGGCAACATTTATATGAATTAGATGGATAGATTATGTGATATCGACATAATGTATCCCCAACCAAAAGAATGTTTAATGAACGTTAGTCAAGCCTGAATAAAATGATCATCCAAATTTTGAATTGTCTTTTTGATAGAACATTTGATGTGACAGTGGGTAAATTCGAAGATCACCTATGCTTGTGTTCAAAGCTACAATTACTAAAGAAGACATATCAAGGAGATTGTCTTATGGTCTCATCGATGAAGGGAATCTATCGGCAAGACAAGTCATCTCAGCATGAAAAATATATGTTGGCATGAACGTTTAAGTCTCACCAATGAAGTTTCATCAGTGAGGCCATCATTTCTTTCACCGACAGGAGCACTCATAATATATTGGCAAGACATGTGCCATCGGTGTGAATCCTGAATGTTCACCCGACCTGCTAAGTTACACCGACAGGAGGATATTGGCAGGGGTTCTGGCAACATATTCAAGACCAAAAGAAAAGTTATCGGTGAGACTTATAACATCGGAGGAACCATTGAATTTGTTTGTGATACTAAAAGTCAGGCCGATGAAGAAACAAATGAACCAAAATGATTGTCGGGGTGACTCTTGGTGATATATACGGGACAAATGTTAACATTAGTCAGATGTGTAGAGTGTTACCCTGATCAACAGAGTATTCGGTGAATGTTGGTTGGGGCCTAATGTATAGATCACCCAAAGTTTGAAGGTGTCTTGCCGACCAGTTCATTTGATGTGACAATAAGGAATTCAAAAATCTATTACATTCGTGATTGGAGTTAAAACATTAATGGCGCCACGAAGTATAGGTAATTTCATAAATTGAAAGGAAATCGTTGCAAAATGAACATTATTACGAATTGGTAGTGAAGGAAACAAGGAGACAAACAAAGGGCTAAAGAATTGTTTCAATTGAAAGACCTCAATCAAGACTAGTAAATCCTCTACATTTTAACTTTTTTCATTTCTACAATTTTAAGCGAGTAATATGGAAGCCACCAGCTCAGGGAAGTTGAAAGGTAGAAAAAAAAGTGAGAGTAGTCACCCTAAGAGTAAGAAGTAGAAAGTTGAGTCTAGAATTGAGCTGGAGGGTGTTGAATGAAAGCTAAATTAGGATTTAATTATCCAATTGCCTGGCTCTAGGTCCAAAGGCAATCGCTCCGCGCAACTAAGGGTGAAAGTGGATAAATTGGATGACAAGTACAAGCACATAGGAGATATTTGGACCCCAATAAGAGGCTATGAATTGTTTAGATTCCACTTTCAATGAAGAGATCGTTTTGAGCCAGTTTGTAATTTGTGGTGTCTAAATTTGGGAAAAATGGTTTTCCCTAATGTGTTTGTCAATATAGAGTTGGTAAAATTGTTGGCCACCCACTATGACTCAAAACTTAAGGCCATATGCGGACTATCTGGGAAACCATTCATTTACATATCAGAGGCTTCAATATGTGAGGTTGTTAAGTTGGAAGGGTGGTGTGATGAGAAAATTGTGAATGAAGAGTTGGAAAAGGAGTTTTGGAGAATGGACACCACTTACAAGGGTTGGAGGTTGCCCTTACATAGAATTAAACAAGATGGTAAAATTGTCCCACTTGACGATGGTGGTGGGCTTCCATTCCATGTGGACTTATTTGAGCCCTATCTGAGATATACCTATTTCTCGGTAGGACAAGTGTTGGGTATGGAAGTTCTTGAGTATATGTCCATTGTTCCCATGGTAATTGCAGCTGACATTCAATGTCATAATTCTAGGTTATTTGACTATGCTTCATTTGTCTCCAAGGGACTCGATTTAGCATTGGTGGCAATCAAGAATAAATCTCCTATTCTGCACCTTAGGCATTATTCTCTTTTAATGCATCTAGTATTGTACTTTGGACAAGAGTTAGGGATTTGGCTAGAAAAGTTGAAGATTTCACAGTTTGATAAAGAGGGAAAATTGTTAACCATTCAATTGTGGATTTCCATTTGGGACAATAGGTTTGCTAATTCCAGTTTCCTGTATTTTGAAGAATATTTTGTAAAGCTAGTATATGAATTATACAGTCATCCTTGTGCGCACTCATTGTCTGATGAAATAAAATGCTTCCTCAGACCTAAGGACTTTAATGGACCAATTGATCACAATTGGGGACACTGGTATTGCTTGCAAGATGCTACTATGGTAAGGGTGTTTGGCTTTGAGGATTCTCCATTCATTTTTCCTAAAACAGTCCTGGATAGGATTGCATATTTGGAAATTGTAAGACAAATGGATTTTTCTAGTTTCATGAATTTTGGTTCATTCAGATAATAGGAATTTATGCCTAGTACTTTGTGCTTTAGTGATTTTACTGTTCTTGCAAAGGAAGGATATGATTTGATCCTTGACAAATTAATGCAGTATAATATGAATAAGGGTCCACCAAGAGAAGGTTTTGATCTAGAGGGATATATCAATTCTACCAAAAAAAGGATAAAATTTGGATGATATGATCATGTGCCTTATCAGTTTGATGACATGATTAGAAATTTGGAGGCAGAGGAAGCAGAGAGAGTGGTGGAGGAATACAATCAAGGGTTTCCAGATACAGGGTTCCCTTTTTCTGGGGATGAGGAAACTAGAGAAGATATGCCACGAGACCTACCCAGTAGGATTTCCAGATTAAAAACTCAAGATTACAACTGCCCTCCTAGAGAACTAAGTGTTGAAGAAAGCCAAGATACAAACACTAGATAGATGACATATAGGTCATTTGTAGAAGAGAATGAATTTGTGAATTCTTCAAAATTTAGATCTTTCTTGTAGAAGAAAAAGGGCAAGGAGATAAGGGAGACAGTTGATAATATTACACCAAGCAATGAGGAGCAACTACTAAATAATTTGAAATTAACTATGGATAGATAAATGGCTAATATGACCCTCAACAAAGGAAGGAAAATGTTAGAGGATGCTGGAGTTATGATCTTTCTAGGGTTGGATTTGAATTTTGCATTAGTGTTTGATAGCTTCTTAAAGGATAATAGTGCCACACACAAGCTTAGTCTAGAGGAGGTGACAAAAATATATGCTAGATCCAAATATAACCCAGATGAAGGATCACTCATGATATGGGCCTTGTATACACCTCATATAAAGTTAGTGGTGATTGGTATTGAGAAATCATTTGGACATGTCATGAATCTGAAGGTTGGAGAGGTAGATCCTGTGGTGACTGTAGACATTGGGATTAATGTGGAAAAACTAAATAAAGCCCAAATACAAATGTTGATAAAAGAAAAGGAAATGTACAAAATAAATAATGAAGGATCATGAGAGAAAATGATCATTTGAAGGATGTGCTAGGAGTCACAATGGGACCTCCTAAATTAATAAAAAATGGTGAAATCTCACAGGTAAAATATCATTGGGAGGAGTCAACTGCATATTCACAAGGTAAGTATGATACACTCGCTACAATAATTGGAAAAAGGGGGACAACTTAATGATTTGGTTGAATAAGATATGGGGAGCATATTCAAATAACCATGCTATAGGGCAGGAATGCAAGAGAATTGATGGAAGGATTGAAGAAAAGTTTCAAGAATTAAATGAAAGAGATGTTCCTGACAGTGTGGTCATTAGTATGGGTAACCAAATTATAAAGAAACACATGGACTATTATGAGGAACTACGAGAAGATGCAAAGGGGCTAGTTGATGTTACAAATATGGGACTGCCTACACTATTTGAAGATGGAGAAAAGTTGAAAGAGAAAGCCAAGTGGATCAAAGAATGTGAATTGATGTTGCACGAAATTATGGAAAATGCTACAGGGAAGGATTTGACATTGGACGAGAGCTGTGAGCACAACGAAAGGATGATAAAGGTGGAAATATCGGCTAGGAACACATTAGGAGATTCCAATACTCATGAATGACAGGATTATCTAGATCATTTATCAAATGTTCATCTATGGCTAAATAGAGCCTAATATCTTGTTTCAATTAGTTAAGTAAAAAAAAAAACATTTGTGAAGGGACGTGTCCCTTCCAAGTTTTGATGTATTTATAGTTGTTCCATAGTAATGCAATAGATATAGGTGTTAGGAGATATTCAATAGATAGCTTTTCAAAAAAATGCTTTCATATACAGAGAATCAGATGCATGTATTTTGATGGAGTAAATGAAGATATCTAAGTTGCAGATTAAGATTTTGGTATCAGCTATTTGTTAAATTTATGCATTTATTTGATTGTCTCCATTCTCATGCTTCTCTATTGTTTAAATTGATATAACAAGTTTATACTTAGTTTATCATTGTACATTTTCTATATATGTGTGTTCTAGTTATTCGGTTCTCTCAAGTAGGGATTAAAATATTTTAATCAATCACAACAATTAGGAAGTGTTAGTTGGATTAATAAGAAGAATCACATAACTAGAATTGCCATTCTATCTCAAGAAGAGTTTGTCAATTATTCACTTGCATGTTTACACAAGTTGTAAACAATTTCTCTTCTTGACAGTTTGAATTATTGCCATTATTGAAATCCACATTTGTAGATATTCATTAGACTCCATATACCCAATAAGGCACTGGTCTCCCCTTGTATTCTTTTATAATTTTCATTATTCTTATTTATTTTACACTTACATTTACAAATACACATACATATGCATTTACTGTTTTCATTTATTTCTCATGTAGTTTAATAGTTTGATCGATTTCATATTATATGTGTTGAAGACTTTAGAATTTCAATTACATTAATTTATGGATATGTTGTATCTATAACACTACAAAACCATATGCTCTTTGCATTTACACTTGCATTTAGAAATACACATTTATATACATAGATATAGATTTCTTTAATGATATGTTGCATTTATTCTAGGAGAGCATCCAGTAATTGAATTTACATTTACATTTAAAAATACAAATACATACATACATACATATATATATATATATATTTGTGTGTGTGTCATTATATTCAGTGTTCAGAAACAACCCATTAGGTCTACACATGGATAAAAATTCATAAAATCAGATCTCCCATACATATTTTTTGAAACCTAGGCCTGAACCTCTCATTTCACATGCTTTTCTTCACAAAACTCTTGAGGACAACAGCTATACCTTCTTTATTTCTCATCCTACGCCCTATTCATGCATCCTACAATTACAATAGTATCCATGGGGCCTCTTACACAAGCTACAGTAATCACAAAAATGTAAGAGCCCCTTTATATCATGTTTGGACTACAAAACCCTCAAAAATAGGGTAACCGGGCTGTATGCAAAGAAATGAAGCTTTCTAACTCAAATCAATGCCTTAAGCCCTCAAATCAGATTCAAATCAAAGCTAACACATATCTTCATGACATGGAATTTATTTTACATCAAAATATGGCTGCATGTGATGGTACAGTGCTACATAACAGGAAAAATACAAAAAATTTGAAGAAAAACACAGATTTTCCCATGTCAAGAGCTTGTATTTTAAATCCTCAACCATCAACAACCATTACAATGATCACTTTATGCCTTTTAAAGGCCTTTACACCTCAACCACTGAACAACACCTCTACAACTGAATTTTTAATCTCTTATGATCACATGAAACATAAAACACACTAATTTCAAGGTTGTTAACATCACTATTGAAATGTTTTAATTTTTTAACCTTTCAAACATTAAAAAGTACATCATTAAATTAATTATGTAATGGCATAAAAATTAAAAATATAATGAATTAATTATGTAACGACATAACTCAAATATAATTCTATCAATAAATTAATATCAAATAGATAATATAATCACATAACTCATACATTTCAATGTCAATGATCTTCTTCATCCAACTCTTTGTGTGTATCATCGAATCTAGATTCGAAATTGTAAGGATTGGTCATATCATCATCATCATCATTGATATCAATTTTGATAATGTCATCATCCACACATATATCATCGTCATGAACATTAACTCCTACATCATCATGATCTAGTTCCTCCTCTTTGACATCTTCGTTCAGGGACATCATCAACTAATTGTTGATCCCGATCATCATCTACATCATCTTCTAGTTCTTCGGTATCTTCTTCTTCCACCACATTATACTTTACCAACCTTCCTCTTGGATCATGTCTAACAAAAATGACCAACCTGTTTTACCTGGAACCTCTAAGTAAAATACCTGCTCACATTGGCTTGGAAGAACATAGGGCTCATTTCCAGCCGCTCGATCAACCTTGTATTAACCATGGTAAATCCATTATCATATTCAATAACAATTCTCTCGGGATCATTTTCATTCAATCGTAGCCTGTACCATAGGATGATGAACATAATTGATTTGAAGGACTTAAAGTCAAACTCAAGTATATCATCCAAAATCCCATATTATGGATTTTCTGAAGACTTTTGGATGTATGTCGCTTCTAGATGAAACATTAGTCACCTGAAAGACTGCAGTTATACCAGAATCACAAGTTTTCTTCATGTCATCCAACATTTTGATTCAAAATTTATGACCATTGCACCACATAGCCTTGTGGTGTTTCACCTGCAATATGTCAAACATGTAAAACTTATTGCAATATTGTCAGTTGATAAACATATTTATTCTTGGCCAAATGTATGCAAAGAAAACATCTCAACATATATATACATCAATATACTTGAAATAATTAAATAATATGGGTGATTAATATATTTTATACGCACTTATTTATCTCTTAAACCATATGCTAAATCAATTTCCCTTTGTGTAACATTGGAATCTCCATTACAATGAGCTTCTTTAACCAATGAAGTCACACCTTCACATGTTAATGGCAAGTAGATTGTTAACATATTCAATCCATACCGCCATCCAATCAAGATTTTTGACATGTACAAATGTATGTGCATCCCACTCTCGACCAACTATATCAATTTTTGAAATTCACAAATGACATATAATTAGTTAAATACCACAGATACGACCTTAATTTATAATTCATGTATATTGAAGATTAAAAATTAAATAAGTACAATATACATAAAAACCATATGTAAAATGCATTCCAATTAATCTCCATGACCATCTTATAATTACCTTTCACTTTCCTCAATCTACCTTTCCCCAACAGGTACTCCCCTTCGAATTTGTTAATGGAGTTGGGATCCCAAACGCGATCTACATGGAGCTTTGCTGCAAACTTAGGAAGATATTCACTAATGTACACCATGGTCTGGTATACCATATATCCCAACACCATAGAACCCTCATGATGTGCTCTTTGTCTAACTAAAGCCTTCAAAAATTTCAAGTGCCTCTCAACCATCCACATTGACCTTGTGTGTATAGGTCCACACAATTCAATCTCCTCAACCTGGTGTATGAGGTAGTGTTCTTTTGTATTGAAAAATGTCAAAGGTAGACACTTTTTCATTTCACACATTAGACGAGGAATTTTTCTCTTCCAATAATTTATATCTTCTTTATGGATTTCTTTAGATGACAACCATCTACAAGTGATTCAAGGTGCAAATATATTAACGAGATTTAACAAAAATATACATATTACATAACAAGTAAAACAAATGGAAATTATAAGATCTATAAAATGAATTGAACAAATATCGCTACTTACCTCATGTATTTTCCAAGATCATATATAATTTGCTTGACATTGTTGTTGAAGTTTTCTGGGAGAGATAGAGGTAGAAGGTCTCGCAACAATTATAAAATGATCTTTTCATTATTTTTCCAAAATTAGTAAACATAATACACGAAAAGTACATGCATTATACAAGTGTATATAATATACTAGAATAATTACCTTAATGAAGGTATGCCAATCATGCATTTTCATCCATGACCCAAATTCACTTTCTTTGTTATTATATTGTTTTATGTTCAACAAACTCGTAGAAATCAAATTTTTCAGATGATTCTTTTATAGCATTGTTTTCATTCTGTAATAACCACAATGAAGGGTACTTTATATTAATTTGGTCTCCATCGCTATTTAATTGAATGACATTTTTCATTGCATGATTGGCTTCTTGAATGTCACGATAAATTTTGACAATTTTTTTCTTTGTCATGTCTTCCATCCAATATTTTCCATAACGCTTTATTATATTCTTTTTGATATGCATTGTATCAAACAATGCATAATTGTAGCTGCTCATAGTAGGGAGAAACCTATTAAATTGTGGGATAACTTTTCAGTCCCTGTGGAAGCCATTCATTAATGCCTTGACGACCTTCATGAAGCATATAAGTTAAACAAATTAACAACGACAATCATTGTCAATTACAACATGAGTAAACACAACACAATATAAAAATATAAATTCAAAACATATCATATATGATAGATAAACAATTTGATTAGATGTATAACCTTGATGATTAATTCTATTATATTCCAACTTCCATAGGCGAGGTGTCACTCTTCATGGTTTTGATGTAGTGTCTTCTTTCCCATTGAAAAGATGTTTTTCAGTAGTTTGATACTTATGATTTATGTGGAGGAAGTGCCTATACTCATCAAACACCTGCTTTCCTAAACTTGTTGAATGACAAGATTTCATCTTTGGACCACAAATTGGACATGAAAATTTTCCCTTTGTTTGAAGACATGCAAGATCATATATAATTGGATTAAATATGTCAATTTTTATAATTATATATAATGAATAGATTATTTAAAAACATGCATGATATCTACTTCATAAAATTAAATATTGTTAAAGTGCAGTCAAACGTTATAACATACCATAAAAATGTGTTAGCCCTGGGGCATCATGAATTGTCCATACAAGCATTGCATGGAATTAAAATTGTCTTTGTCCTATTGGTCTAGAGACATCATACATAGTGACACCATTCCCTAACTTTAGTAACTCGTCGATAAGAGGCTCGATATATACATTCATATCTTTAACTTTGTACTTACCTAGTTGAATTAACATAAACATTACATAATTATTATAACCATTTTATTGCAATATATATAAATTAATGTACATGACTATTGAATGAAAAAAATATAAGTCATTATGCAACAAATAAGATAAATGAGATGCTACTACATTAAAAAAAATTGATGTAAACAAATACCTGGAACAATCATTAACAACATTATGTGCTCCCTTTTTATTGACATCCATGGACAAATGTTATTGTTGATAACAAAAATAGGCCACACCGAGTAAATAGATCTCAACTCTCCAAATGGATTGACACCGTCTGCTGCCAATGAAAGCCTAAGATTACGAGGTTCTTCTTTAAAGTGTGGATATTTTTTCTCCATGTCCCTAAATGCAGAACCATCCGCAGGAATTCATAGAATATCATCTCCACTTCTATTTTGTGCATGGTAATCCATAAATTGCGCTAAGCTTTCACACCTAAATAATCGTTGCATACGTGGAATAATCAGAATATAACAAAGAGCCTTGCGAGACACCCTTTTTGTTAGTTGATCTGTTCAATATCTATTGATATGACATTCCAGGAATTCTGTTGCAAATTCATGTTGTTTATGATATATAATATGATCATTGGGACATGCATCTATTGCTTGATACTCCATTCCAATATCTTTCATAATGCCAGATAAATCTCGGTATGAGCGAGGTAAAATATTTGATGGTGGTAACAAAAATTCACCAATCAATCTACAACAATTTTTTTTTGTTAATATAAAGAATATTAATGGCACATATTTCATCCTTTATTTACTAGTGATGAACTAACAACAATTAAAATAGATGAAAAAAGATGACATAGATGACATACCTTAACATCCGTGAAATTGCTATGTTTGATAAACCATTCATAACCTTCAAGTTCAACAACAACAATACAATAGAGAGAAGAGTTGTTTGGGAGCCTTCCTAAAGGGGCTCGTATGCCTTCTCAAGTACAGGTAAATCATGAACATCATCAAAGTCATCTTGATCATCATGATTAGCTCTGCCACTAAATGTGTCATGGATCAATGTATTTGTACCATCATCTTCAACTATGTTTTTTGGCGTTTGATCATCTTCTTCCATAGGATCATTAACTTCATCTTCGATATTCACAGCTCCATGTTCATCTACCTGAAAAACCATATTCTCCAAGTCATGATAATCCATATCATTTGCCCTAGGGTGCCCCACCTTTATAATAATGATAGACACAAATAAACCATGATCATGATCAATTTATTTTTATATATATATAATGTTAAAACAATATAAATATTTACAAATTCAATCAATATAAACACATAATGAACAACTTACCAATGGACGATAATCATGCCCCCCTTCAACGTGACCATGCTACCTACAATGTTTCTTAGTTGTTGTGATTAAAATTCATCTCATCTTTAAGCCCTTGCAATTATTGTAAGGACAATAACATTTCCCATCACCCTTTCTTTTCAATCTAGCCCACAATCTATCAAGTGTCTTCATTTTGTTCTGGACTAATATTATTTGACATGACTTTTCTTTACCAAGCTTGAATATTTAGATCTTCAAAAAATATCAAACTCACACTCCAATAATTTTTATCCATAGAAAGGTAACAAAATGTAATAATTATGATATTTTACACCAAAAAAATTCGGCATGTAACCACCCCTGCAAAAAAGAAGATAGTTTGAAGTTAATGACCCCATAAAACACCTTAAAATGCTAATTTCAAAACTTAATAAATACTGATTTTACTATGATTTCCAACCGTTAGACTCCTAAAATCATAATATTGAACTTGCACAACAAAATCTGAAAATGCAACTCTGAAAATGAACAAGTCTAAAAATGAAATCTGATGAGATGTTGCTTTAAAATATGATTTTCAAACCTAGAAGTACAAATTTGACTTCACAAATGAATTCTGGGAAAGGACAATGACTACCCTCAACTTGGCGATAGCTTCTTGATTTTTTTTTGATTTTTCCCAAGAAAATTGTGCTTAGTTCTCCACAAACTATTGTAAGTATAGAAAATTCACAAGAAGATAAAATTCATAAGTATAGCAAAATGTTGTCGCAATAAATAGTTGAGCTTACATTTTATTTATGTCGGCCTCAATTTTTACTTCACATGTTCGTCAAAATTTTGACGAAAAACTGGGTTCGTCGAAATTTCAACGAACGTTGGGGACAAAATTAAAAAAAATGAAAATTACACATTAAATATCACTAGTACTCGACAATACATCTAATTATCCATCTTTCGTTGAAAATTTTTGTCGGTACAGTCAAATGAGTTAGTGACACATGGGCTCTACCAAAAACCCCACCAAAAATGCCAAAGTTGAAGAGTAAAAGGACAATAGAAAAATAAGTGCTTAGTGTCCTCCTCGACAACCCCAAACAAAACATAGACAGAAGGGCCCTAGAAACCCCTCTTCCGAATATTATCCCAAGTCGAACACTTATTCTAGGCCAACATCTAGACAAAACAATTACACTTTGGCTAGAAAAACTTGTTCCAAACCTTCTTCCACCACTGCACTTCCTCCCCGTCCAACCTGTGAGATCCAATAACACTTGATGTCTAGAAGAAAAAATATAGATACCCTTAGGATTAGGAGATTAGGAAAGCACATCTACATCCCAAAGATAACTGCATCGTCTATTGGAAAGGATATTTTGTAACTCAGCGCAATCCTCTTGCAAACCAACATCTGGCCAAGCACAAAGAGACTTCCAACTTGCCACCTCCAGCTAACCACTAGAAGAGAAGGATTTAAAGTCACTCACCCATGACCAACTAGCCTCAAGAAACCTCTGGTAGAGATTCAAAAAATTAGGAAATTTAGAGATGATGGGAGTAGAGCGATCCCAAGAATCAGACTAGAAATGGGTTGTGGTGCCCTTTTTACAAATCCAAAATAAGCCCTCCTTAATAAGCGCAACCCCTTTTTTGAGAGTGCCTCAAATCGCCGAGCCTTTTCCCATAAGGGTATATCAAGGAATATCAAGTACAGGGATCCTCAAGAAATACTTCTGAGAAAGAATCTTGACCCAAAGCTTATCTTGCTCAATGCCCAATACATCTTCACAACCAGAGCCACCTAAGTCAAATATGATTGTCGTAATCCAAGACAACCATACTAATTTGGGCTACAAACAACCTCCCATCTAACCAGACTCCATTTGGAAGACACCAAAAAACCAACCCATAAAAATTATCTTGCTACAAAATCTAACTCCTTAACAAAGCACATCAGGGCAACCTGAAGCATTCATCTATAAATGGGAAAAGCCTACACCATGGACTTGATTAACTGAACACATCCAACAAAAGATAGCCATTGATGAGTCCAATGATTGAATTTCACTTGAAATTTATCCAAAATATTTTTCCAAGACTCCTTGGGTAACCTACTAACCGAGATGGGTATTCCAAGATAGCTCAAAGGGAGAGCCCCAATCTGAAATCTCAAAGCCTGAGCAATCCTCTGCTGAATGGTGCCCTGGGTATTGAACAAGAAGATGAAAGAATTATCTTCATTAATCAATTTCCCCAAGGAAACTAGGTAAACATCCAACACCCTACATATATTAGGAGCTTCTCTCATTGTAGCCATGCCCATTAGGCTAGTTTCATCCACAAACTGCAGGTGAGACTATGGAGGCAAGTCGCCTCCCCATCGCCAACTCTAGATGAGACCAACCTCCACATTTCTTTGAATCAGCTGCCCCAAACCTTTAGCAAGGAGAATAAAAAAATAAGGAGAAAAGGGGGTCCCCTTGGCGAAGCCCTCAAGAAGCACCAAATAACTTAGAGTGTTCCCCATTAATTATCACAGAGAAGGAAACTGAGGTAACACAACTCATAACCCATTGAATCCACTCTTCCCCAAAACCAAAAGCAATGAGAACCTTCCGAAGGAAGGACCACCTAACCCTGTCATAAGTCTTAGCCATATCCAACTTGATGACCATCTCCTTTTCTTTGGAGTTGGCCATAGAATGAATGGATTTAGTTGCAATAACAATCCCATCCAAAAAAATTCTACCCGCTACAAAACCACTCTGTTCCTTAGAAATCACCTCTTTAAGCCCCTTTTTCAACCTGTCAGCAATTAACTAAAAGATAATTTTATAAATTACATTGCAGATAGAAATGGGACATAATTGACTTAACCTACCTGCCTCGTCACACTTGGGTATGAGAGCCAAAAATGTAAAATTTAAATCCCTTAACATCTTATTCCGCTGAGATTCTTGAACAACCTCCAATAGGTCCAACTTGGTAATATGCCAGAATTCCTAAAATAACTCAACCAGGAATCCATCAAGACCAAGAGCTTTCCCTTTCTTCATCTATAAAATAGTCCCTTCTAGCTCCTCAAGCTTGATATCACTCATAAGATGCTCATTCATTTCTCTAGAAACTAGAGGGGGAATACAAGAGAGAACTGAGGCTTCCTTAGGAGACCTCCATGCAAGTCTTCCCTAAAGAGAGAGGAGAAATACTACATCACCTCACTTGAGATTTTAGGAAAGGAGGAAAACTACTCACCCCTATCATTCACTAGAACTGAGATAGAATTGCCATGCCATTAAAGAAAAAAGTGGTATTTTTATCCCTTTCTTGAAGCCACTCTATCTAGGCCTTTTGTTTCCAATACATTTCCTCTTGTAGTTCACACTCCTCCAATGCTTTCAAAGCTTGAGCTTCTTCCTATAGCAACTCTTTAGTCACCCCATTCTCCCTTATCAATCTTGTGATGCCATCCAATTCCACTGAGTAGATGTCTTAGCATGAAAGACATTCCCAAAGCATTGATGATTCCAATGCTTGAGCTGATACTTCACAAAGTGAAGTAACTTAGCAAAGGTATACATTTTTGTACCATAAGTGGGTCTACCACTCCTTTGCCAATGAACCACATAATCATATAGAGACAGATCCAATAACCACATGAGTTGGAATCTAAAGGAAGGAGTATGAGGAACATGAGTTGACTCAATATCAAGCTTGATGGGCTAGTGATCGAATCCTCTCCAATCCAAGTTTTTAGAACAAGAAGACCACATTCTACCAACCCAATAATAGGAAACCATAAAATGATCCAATATTTTAGCAATACAGTAATCCCCAACCCTACGATTGTTCCAAGTAAACTGACCATTACTAGGCTTGGTATCAATAAGATTCAAAGCATTGATGCTATCACGAAGATGCAACGTAGAGGGCTCCAACCTCGTAGTACCACCATGCTTTTTATCCAACTCAGAAATAGCATTAAAATCTCTAGCTAGAATCTAGGGATGGAAAGGAGCCAAACTGTGAACAAATCTAATATGGGACCACAAAAATTGCTTACCCCATAAGTCAATAGGCACATAGATATTAGAAAAGAGAATAACCTCCCCTATCTCAAAACTAGAAGCAATCATAGACATAAAAAAACTTAGAAGATAACCAACAAAGAGGAAATATCTTCCATGAGTTCCACAAACAAGCTATACCCCCAAAAGACCTGCACTGGCACTCCCCATTCCTCCACAACTTAGGAGCTAGACCAAACATAGTATCAACTGATAACTTAGTCTCTTGTAGAAAAAGAACATCAGGACCTTGATTTCTAACCAAATGATGAACTACTTTTTGTCTAGGGCCACTGTTCAATCCCCTTACATTCCATGATAGAACAATCATTTCAAGGGGTTCAAAAAATGAGAATCTAGAGTTTTTACCAACCCTGAATCCACCAAAGTCTCACCTATCAATTTAATCTTTTCCAAATCCTTCTTTCTACCAAGTTTAACAAATTTATTTTCCCTGCCTTTCTTAAGATCCTTTTGCATAAGGCCCAACTGAGAAGAAGGCTTGTTGCTCCTATCCAAATCCGAACCTGCGATCCATCTAGGATGAGAAAAATCCTCACCACTTTTATGAACTTTAGCAGAGGGAACTAGCATCTTTGAAACCACTAATTGTTGATTAGTATCCATGTGCAAAGTATCATCACCCTATGGATCCAAAGAAGCACCAGAAATATGGCCCTCCTGAACTGAACCCATAACCTCCTGATATAAGCTCATCAAACCCTTGTTTACTTCCTGCTGGTAAAGATCATCCAATACCTCAAACCTGTTAAAAGTATCCTTATCTTGTCTTTCCTTTAAGTTCCTCTTTTGATGCCTATTCTTGTTACAAGCCTTGACTAGAACAAAAAGCATTAGCACCAACCACCTCACCCAGAGCAAGGCCCTTCCCCTTGTCAGCCCTAGGGGGGTTACGAGGAGGTTTTGAAGGCTGAGGCTCCATAGGCTTAGATCTTGGACATCTATGCTACAAATGACCATACTCATGACATAGGCAACAATGAAAATGAAGGGTCTCGTAATCCAACTGCTGCACCCAAGAGTAAGATCTTGCACACATATCCACAACATCAGGCAAAGGATTACTCAAATCAATTTCAACACGAATGTGGGAAAAAGTCATTACCGTTTTACCCAAGGTTTGCGTAAAAAATCCAACTAGTTTTCCAAGCAACGAAGCAAGCAGGTGTAAAACATCCTCTCGACGACATTCCACTAGAAACCAAGGTAAAATGAACCCACACTAGAACATGATTTGGTAGCTCCTCAGAGGGGTTAAAGCCTACATGCCATGGTTTAATAAAGAGGCCCACCTAGTTATGGAAATAAGGGCCACCCTCAAAGACCCTAATGTGATCTGCCATACAATTAAAAGTAACCATGAAGTAACTATTGGCCAGCAACACGATCTCCGTTTCTCCCTCTGGCACCCAAGTCCTTTGGGCCCAAGACTCCAAAAACTACAGCGAAACTCTCATCCCCAAAAATTTGCAATATAAGGAGTGGTTTGAGTAATATTCAACATCTTTGGCAATCATCTCTAGTGGGATAACTATTTTAGGCCTCTCCTTGCAGTGCTCGAGACAACCATTAATCTTCATGATCCTCGAACCATTAGACAAACCTACACCAACATGCCCAGTATCCGTAGAAAATAAATCATTGTCAAAAGTCTTTATCCCTTGGTTCAAAGACTTTGAACCAATCGCCGCCCAGAAGTTCATGTTAGAAGATACCCTAGAATTTTATCCTCAAGAATAGTCCATCGAGCCTGAGATGGGCATATAAGAGCGCCAAACATAAGTCACCCAGGCACAACCTAAGATGGGCATGCACCCAAAGGTACCACAACCCATAGAGAAAAAACCACATAGTCGGGTTACGACACACACTCACCAACCAATCCAAAATACACACGACCCATTGAAAACCTTGTATACATAAGGAAAAAAAAGAACTACATAAAAACCATGCAGCCAAGAAATAAGGTGACCCCAAGAAGGATTAGTACACTGTTTACACACCAAGCCAACCCTTAGTGGCTTCCTCCAAGCCCAACATCTATTCTCATGTCTAAGGACCCAAGCCTCACTGCTTCCAACCCCTATCTCTAAAGGAAGGTGACTTGGACCACATCCCACTGGCCTCAATCTAGGCTCCTCCCCAATCCCCTCTTTTCTACCTGAGCCTGCAACCTTGGTGGCGGACTTAGAGACTCCATCTCCTGTCCGAGGGGGAGGGAGAGAAATAGAGGAAAGGGAACTCCTACTATAATCCCCCTTGCCCCCCCTAATATAGTAATTCTAGATCTGATCTCTCATCATTGGCATGCCTATGAATAAGGGGGAAGGGGGAGGAACATCCATACTATTTCTCCAATAGACTCAAGTAATGGTAGGCTTCTTTTCGGTTATGTGCCCGACATCTCAGTAGTTGGGATCTTGGGAACAGATGGATTATTCCAGCTAGCTTGGGTCATGGGGCAGGTGGGCCATCAGGAGAGGGATCTCGATCCCAATCGAGTGGGTATAGGCAATAGGGTAAGAAATCCCCCCTTGGTTCCTACATTGATTACAAGACATGGATAACTCACCTTCACCCCCTCCTTTTGTTCTATGTGGTAGGAGGGCCCTAGTTAGGTGTTAGGTTCTATCTTCCTTCACCTCCTATTTCTTGACCTACCGAAAGGGGGTGAAGGATGGAACTCCCTAGTTAAGCTACTGAACTCCCATCCTTTTTCTACTGTGCCCCTAATAGCTAGTGGGGGTGAAGGATGATCAGAACCAACTATAGATAGTTTAGCGATGTTTTAGAGCCATCAAAGGCTACATCAGGCTAGGATGAGAATAAAGAAATAAAGAAAGAGTGAGACTATTTAGAGCCCTCAACCCCATAATTTTGCTAGTTCCAACTCCATAGCTCAAGGATGGACTAACATATAGAATCTCCATCCGAGGGTGGCACCATACTTCATCACCCCCATTTCTTTGGGAAACTAGACTAATTATCTACGTAACATACCAGGGGCTGCATGGGAAACTATAGTTCTGGGAGGGAGTTAACTAGTCTCATTTTCCAATACGGGAGACAGATAGCAAAAGCAACGACAACCACACTAAGCCAATAGAGATAAAGCTTTTCAAAGAAAGCGAAAATTGGCCCAAGCAAAAAAAATGTCGGTGATAGCCAAAAGAATGGAGAACCTTTGGAAACAAGGGATAAAGCAATAGTCTCGCCACAAAATCACCCCCCTTGCGGACGCTAAAAAACCCCACCCTACCAAGAGCACAAGAATATGAACACCGATCTGCAAAAAGGAGAAACATGCAATGAGGAAAGTTGGCATGCAGGTCGGCCCTAGCGGGAACAAACCAGTAGACCAGACTCGCATACCCACGCCATCCCCTTTTTTGAATTTCCTAATTTTCCAATTCTTTAAACATCAATATATGAATACTTCTTATAAGTAGTATTTAGTGCATAATTTTGGAGATAAAAGCATTATTATCCATGTGGTTTATGGGTTATTAGCAGTATAACAAAATGGTCACAAGTAGAAAGGATTCAAAATTAGTCCATTACAAGGAAATTGAAAGTACAAATATCAAATTTTCATTGATTGATTCTAGTAAAAATATGTTCTATAATTGGTGTATGAACAAAATTAGGACTTAATTAAAACAAAATAATAAATGGATGATCAAATAGAATAAGAACAAATAACACTTAGAGAGGAAATATGTGCATAGTCCATTAATTGAAGACTAACTTACACCATCTTTGATTGAAAACAAATAAACAAACCTCACGAGGAGAAGAATGTGATGACACGATACACATTTTGCATTTTTAGCATAATTGAATTAAAAGGTATGCCTTGTTTTTTGGGGAAACAATGATTTATTTGACTCCAAAAAAGATATTCTACTCAACCCATTGGAATAAAAAAGGAAATATTAAAAGTAACTAAGTATATCTGCAAAACCAATAAAGACAATGTGAAACTAAAAATAATTAATGGTGTTTACAATTGGTTCACTAAATCTATTTATTGATATGCTAGCATTATATAGTTGGGAGTGATGAACACATTTTTTGGAGCACTCATGCTGAAGTAGATGTATACGCAACATGAAATCAAAATAATCACCATGTGGAAAATCCAACGCATGCACGCCAAAGCACTCTTGGCCTACAGAGTATGCAGTTAGAAGTGTTAGAAAATCCATGGAAAATAACATAACTTATAATTTCTTAGCAAATGCCATGAGTTTTAAAGTCATGAGAAATTCCATGAGTTTTCTAACATTTCCCTACATACTCTGCAGACCAAAATAGTTGCTTTTGTCTCTTCATCCCTGTGATTTTAAATAAAATATGTGCTTCACAAATATCTATCTGATGCCTACAATTACACATATTTCCACCTGCAAAAGCAACATGCTCATCATCAAAGAATAGTTTCATGTTTATGAATTACATAGCATGTCATTCACTATGCTCATTTGTCTATCTGGAAAGCTAGATTCCTAGGAGAACTACATTCCATTGCAAAAAAAGTGAGAGAAATAATTAATAATATTTACAATTGGTTCACTGAATCTATTTATTGATAATAGGAAATTTTTATACTTATATGTATTGTTGGTGGTGTTCAACAAGAGCGAGCAAAATTGGATCAACTTGTTGGACCATGAAAGAATTTGAAATAGACAGTTTACAATACACTAATTTCCTTGAATGTCTATTGTATCTGTGCAACATTATAAAATAAAAAAGATAGATATAGAATAAAAGAGGTTAGCATTATTTGTTGTAAATAGAAAGAGAAAATAGAACATTTTGAATACATGGGATACTGGTAAACAATTGTGTATAAGTAATCTATTGAAGAAGTTGAAAAGAGAGTTGTGGAAACAATGATAAATACAATGGATAGAATAGAGTATGTTTTTGGTGGACAAGTAGATGTGAGAATTTGTGTGTCCATGTATATAAGTAGCAACAAATATATGACGATAGAAGCCAAAAAAACTAAACCCACGTTCGTTCTCCTCCCTACCATATTGGCATCATGAAGCCACTTGGGTTCTAGCCAAACACCTAAGCAAGAAAGGCAGGTAAGGTCCATGGAAAATCTCAAGGACTCTTATGATATATCACACAATAAAAAAATAGAGAAATTCTAAAACAACTATTAGGAAAACACTTAAGAATCACAGGTAAGTGATAGATGGTCGAAAACCCACATTAAATAGATTGATACAAGATAAGAAATGTACCTAATAGTTGGCTTGTTAATTCAAGGTTCAAACTACATTATGTGGTACTAAATATTATAGACAAATATAGAAATTGTAAAAGAGTTGTTAGGAAAACACTTAGGAACTTTAAAGTATGGAAATAAAAGAGGAAAACTATGATAAGGAGCATATTGTTATGGAAAACCAAGAGAAATCAATAGTGTGATACATATTGAAACAAGCAAGTTGTGTAACAGTTGGCTTTCCAATTGAAGATTCAAGCTACATTATATGGTACTAAATATTATAGGCAAAAAGGGGAATTGTAAAAGAGCTACTAGGAAAATAGTTAAGAAATCAATATAGACAATCTAAAAATAAAAATAATTAATAATATTTACAATTGCTTCACTAGATCTATTATTGAAAATGGAAAAGTTTTGTACTTACATGTTTTTTTGTTGGTGTTTAACAAGGGCAAGCAACATTGGATCAAGTTTTTGGAGCATGAAAGAATTTGAAATAGATAATTTACAAGACACTAATTTTCTTGAATGTTTATTGCATTTGTGCAACATTATAAAGTAAATAATATAGATATAGAGTAAAAGAGGTTATCATTATTTGTTGTAAATAGAAAGAGATAAAATGGAACATTTTGAATACATGGCATCTTGGGAAAGAGTTGTGTGTAAGCAATCTATCAGTCAAGTTGAAGAGAGAGTTGAGGAAACAATGACAAGTGCAATGGATAGAATAAAGTTTTTTTTTAGGAGAGAAGTGCATGTCAAAAAATTGTGTCCATGTATATAAGTAGTAAAAAATTGACGACGATGGAAGGCGGAAGCAATAAACTCACGCTTGCTCTCTGCCTTGCCATATTGGCATCATGAAGCCTCGTAGGCTCTAGCCAAACCCCCGAGCAAAAAAGGCAGGTAAGTCCCATTGAAGATCCGATGGATTTTTATCATATAGTAGACAATAACAAATTTGGCGTAAAACTGGTGTTCTCAAACAAAATCTCTCATATTGTAGTCTTTTTTTGATGTGACAACTTGATGAAAAATAATGGAGCTCAAATTTAGAATATATGTATATATATATGTATACATATATGTATATATATGTATATATATATGTATGTATGTATGCATGTATGTATATATATATATACATACATATATATATACATACATATACATACATACATACATACATACATACATTTATATATATATAAGGGAAAGTATACTTTGAAATGTGCGAGAAAATATATTGATTAGGTTTCATTGTCGAAAGAGCCATTGTGGTGTTGGTTTGATACCAGATTATTGTAAAAATTGTGCCTTCGCCTCTATTTCAAGTTCCCCATAACAAATTGTTCATGATACTCTTTTTCTCAGTTCCCCATATTAGACTCTTCATTATCGTAGATTGCTTAAGAATCACAAGTAAATGATAGATGATCAAAAATACACACAGTAAATATATTCATACAAGAGAAGCACTGTATGTAAGAGTTGAGTTGTCAATTGAAAATTTGAACTACATTTTTTGGTAGTAAACCCACATTAAACAAAACTTGTAAAGGCAATGGGTAGCAATAATCTATGCAAAATGGCTATAATTCCACAAAGTTATTTGGGAATTCTAGCTACATTACTTGACACTAAATATTATAGAAAAATAGAGGAGACTTGCCTGGGGTTTTTAATGATGAAATGGAGCTTACCTCTTGAAGAAAATATGTTGGTAAATGTGCCTGATTGGTTAATAAGAATTACAAAAAAATTGTGAATTTAGAACTGACAAGTCAACTATTACATAGATTGCTTGTCTTGTATCAATATATTTCATGATATTCTTTTTGGGTCATCTATTTGAAGATCCCTATAACAAATTATTCTATTGTTCTTGTAAGAAGGATTGTTTTCAATTTTTAAAATTCTGAAATTTTTTCCGTGGTTATTTTGTTTGGATAGAACATGTTATACGTCTTGTATGAATATATTTCATAATATTCTTTTTTCTCATCTATTTGAAGTTCACAATAACAAATTTTTCTTCATGATATTGTTTTTTTTAGTTCCCCATAACAAACTATTCATTATCGTAGTTTTCCTCTTCTACGCTCCATATATTAAATTTTATTTTCCATCATCTATTATTTTTGTGTGGTTCTTAAGTATTTTCATAATAGTTCTTTTACAATTTACCTATTTTTCTATAGTGTTTAGTTCCAAATAGTGTAGCTTGAATTTAGAATTGATAACCCAACTCTCAGATAGATTATCTATCTTGTATTAATATCTTACTAGTGATATACACATTTATTACAACAAAAGCTTTGTATAAGAAACTTGTTCATACCTATAGTTTACACCTTCTATTATCCATATGTCAAACTTCTATTTGAAATGGGTTTTTGACCACTTGTAATTTGAGGAAATTGTAAAACAAATGTTAGGGAAACACTTAAGGATCACATCCAAATGACAGATGATTGAAAATCCACATTGAATAGAACTTTAAGAGAGGTAGAAAAACATGTACATAGACCAAAAAAATTGAAAATAGGCCAAAGGTTTGTGTCCATCTATCATTTACGCATGATAATTGTAAAAGAGTTGTTAGGAAAACATACAAGAGTCATAGGTAAATGACTGATGATAGGAAAACATACACAGACCAAAGAAATCAAAAGAAGGCCAAAGGTTCCCATCCATCTGCCATTTATGTGCGATTGTTAAATGTTATTCCAATACCTCTTACAACTGTTACATAGGTTGCTTTCCTTGTAGCTATATGTTCCATCACACAACAATGACAAGATGCATTAACCCTCATGTGAACAAACACTTACCATGTTGTTTCTCCACACTGAGGCAACTAGCTCAACCATCGCCAAACCCTTCTTTCCAATTTTTCTTTTGTGTGTAATATTTAGTACCGAATAAGTGTTATTCCAATATACAATTAGTCTATTTGTGTTTAATATATATATATATACATGCATGTTTGTGTATATATATAGGTATATATATTTATATATATACACACACACATGTACTATTGATGGTGTTTAACAATGGCGAGCTACATTGGGTCGAGTTGTTGGACCATGAAACAATTTCAAATTGATAGTTTACAATACACTAATTTTTTTGAATGTCTATTGTATCTATGCAACATTAGAAACAAAACAATATAGATATACAATAAAAGAGGTTAGCACTTTTTGTTCTAAATAGAAAGAGAAAAAATGGAAGATTTTGAGTACATGGCATCTTGGTAAAGAATTGTCAATAAGGGATCTATTCGAGAACTTGAGAAGGGAGATGCGGAAAGAATGTTAAATTATGGAATCAATAGAATAGAGTATGTTTTTTGTAGGCAAGTGCACTAGAGGATCTATGTGTCCATATCTATAACTAGCAACAAATATATGGTGGTGGAAGACAAAAGCTCTAAATGCACGCTCAGTCTTCTCCCTATTATATGGGCACCATGAAGCTTCGCAGGCTCTACCCGAACCCCCGAGCAAGAAAGACACACTTATTGTAAATATTATTCACAAAAAGGGAAATGGTATTTAATTCCTTGAAACCTAGAGAGATACATATACACATATATCTATATATATATATATATATATGTATGTATGTATTGAAATCCCCCTTTCATATTTAAATATATATCTATATATATATGTATGTATGTATGTATGTATGTATGCATGTATTGAAATCCCCCTTTCATATTTAAAAATATACATATAGGTAGAAATATATAGCCATATATATAGACCAAGACCATTGTGGCTCATTTCACAATGCAACAACAATTTATACACATGTATGTCTAAACAGTTGTGTATGCTATCTTTATTTGTTGATGCAAGAGCATCTAGTGGTGTAAGGGCAATCTTGCATCACCCAAAAATAGTTAAATTTCAAGTTTCTTAGTTTTTAGATGTTTTTACATTTTTGGATACCCTTTTCGTCATAATGAAATTCCTAATTTATGGTTTTTATTTTCGGTTCTGGGTTGAAAGATATTGCAGTTTTAGTTTTCCAAATTTGCACCTGAAAATCTTTCGAGTTAGATTTGAGGCACTTAGAGCTCGGATCAGCCCTAAACTTTCTGAAATCAGCATAGCAATTTTGAGTGCGTTATTGACTTCGAGACCTTTCCAACGGTTTAAACGGTTCGCTAATCAGAGTCCCGGATCAAAAGTTATGGCCCCGGGAAGTTGGCGCACTTTCTAGAAGATACAATTGCAAATGCTCTTTTGAAATTTGAACTTCATGTTGTAAATTTTTGGTGCCAAACCGCCTAAACTCAAATTTGAATGTTGTTTTGGCTCCAAACTAATGAGGAGCTCTATTTATGGGCAGGTTTCTAATTTTTGGGTAACTTTTGGGGACAAGCTCGCATATTGCGAAAGGGTGATTCTGTAGCTTTCTGTAACTTGCATGTGTTGTAGAACTTGGGGATTTGAGATCCTCTACATGTAAGAAGCTCCATTTTCTGAATAATAAAATTATTCTCTTGTTTGTGGGTTATTTTATGTGTCTCGGGCTGTGCCCTCATCATTTGTATTTATGTAGACTTTAATATAGAAAGAATTAAAAATAGCATAAAATTTCAGAATTTTGAAAATAAAAAACAATTCTTGTCATAAGGAGAATAAAAGAAAAAACTCCTAAAGTGTCATGCCAACCCAAAAAAAATACAAGAGGACACAATTCTTAATTAAGTGCACAAAAATATTTACCTGGCTTAAGATATGAAGAATACAAGAGCTAAACTGTGGGAATCAAAAGTTTGTTACAGAGACCTTTAAACAAATGAGGAGAAGAGTATATCATGAAACATATTGATAGAAGAAAAGCAATATATGTAACATTTGGGTTGTCAATTCAAAATTCAAGATACATTATTTGACACTAAATATTATAGACAAATACGGTAATTGTAAAAGAGATTTTTGTGCATTTAATTAAGAATTGTGTCCTGATGTTTTTTTTTGCACTTGGAATGATAGTGGTGTTGGTTTGATAGAAAACTATTTTAAAAATCATTTGCTCCACCTATGTTTTATAACAGATTAGAGGGTTTTAATACTATTGTGCTCCAGAATCTGTGAGTTGTATATATATATATAGACACATACATATATATATACACACATACGTATATACATACATACATATATATATACACACACATATCTATATATATATATAGACACATACATACATACATATATATATATACATGTACATGTATACATACATACAGAGATACATACAGACATACATACACACACACACACACACACACACACATATACATACATATATTCTAAATTCAAGATCCATTATTTGGCACTAAATATTATAGACAAATAGGTAAATTGTAAAAGAACTATTAGGAAAACACTGAAGAACCACAGGAAAAAATATATATTCATACATATGTATGTATATACATATGCGTATATATATATACATATATATATACATAAATATACATACATATGTATACATGTATATATATACAACTTGCACGAGGGTTAATGCATTATGTCATTGTTGTACAATGGGGGTGGACGAAGTAAATGCAATATTGAATGTTGCAATGTAGGAAAGTATACTTATTAAGTTGCATTCTCAAAACAACCATTGTGTTGGTCTCATAGCAGACTATTGTATGGTCTTGATTTGTATATATGGATATATATTTCTACCTATATGTATATCTTTGTAGATGGTATAAAGTACAAACTTGACATTGACCTATACCTTTGCACTACTTTCAATTTTTTCGGGTCTGTATATGTGTTATTTTGTTTGGATGGAGCATGTTAGATGTCTTATATCAATATGTTTCATGATATTCTTTTTCTCTCATATGTTTGAAGTCCATGATAACAAATTGTTCTTCATGATATTGTTTTTTTCAGTTCCCCATAACAAATTGTTCATTATTGTAGTTTCCCTCTTCTATACTCCATATTTTAAAGCTCTATTTAATGTGGTTTTTTGTCTATAATATTTAGTAAAAAATTAGTGTTATTCTAATACCTCTTCTACAATTCTCTATTTGTCTTCAATATTTACCACCAAAGGACATAGCTTGAATCTTGTATCAATATGTTTCAAATTTTGTTACCTGTGTATAAGTTTAAAGAGACGGGAAAGGTTTTCTTTACATAAACTTTTTTAGGATTGCATCATATAATTGTTGTAATAACCTAAAGAAAATAGGTGTCATCATAAAGTACCAAGTTTGAATAGTTGATTTAGCAAAGCTAAAAAGATAGTTGCATAGGCATGGATAAATGTAGTCGGCGGAATACAATATGTTGTGTATTTGTAGTAGCCAATGTATGACGGTGAAAGGAAAGACCACAAAACCCATGCTTGTTCTCCTCCTTGCCATATTGACATCATGAAGCCTCATGGGCTCTAGACAAACCCCCGAGCAAGGAAAGTATGCAAGGCCCATCAAAAATTTTATGGAGCCATATCATATATCACAAAATGGTGAAGTAGGGGAAATTTTTCTATTTGCATATATGATTTCTTATATTGTAGTATTTTTTTCACATAACAACTTTAAAAAGATGGATATGTTGATAAAGAGTTGCCTATACATAATTTTCCCCATAAGCCAAAAAGATAACTGTGGAGACATGGAAAATGTAATGTGTACAATAGACTATGTTTATTGTGCTCTAGTGCATGCAAGAGTTCATGCATCCATTTATATCATATGCTGCACAATGACGAAGTTGCAAAAAAAAATTGTGTTCTCATAGATGATTTCCTTTTATGTAGTGCTTTTTTTACTGCAATAACTTTAAAGAAAAGAGAATGTTAATAAAGAATTGGGCAAGATGGGACTTGTCTATAATGTTGATCAATATAGGGAAGGAATAATATATGGGAGATATTTGAAAATAGAACCAATTCTATGGATGAAATGCCCAGATGTCGTTAAAACGAAGACATCAAAGAAATATGAAAGGTTTTGCTTCAAAGCATAAATTGCACACAAATAACTTTATGAACATACCCGATTTTGATATGTACTAGAGCATATCTAGCCATGTAGGCAAAAAAGAGTTGGATGTATAATTTACTAAAATATAATTTTATAAAACAAACCTTGTTTATGCTTATAGCTACGACCATATTTTAGGAAGCAATTGTCCCACATCTGGGCTTCATATCTCCTTGTCCATCTATGCTTGCATTGAGCCCAACATAATATTACTGCACAACAACATTTTATTTGAATCTATCAAAATATTTCTCGTTGGTTAGATGTGTATGGAATGGGAAAAAGACATTGCAACACAACTTACAACAATAATAGTAGCCAAATGTTGTAGGTTGTGGAGCACAACACTCATATTATGCTCCAATCTGCTATCTAACATAGGTGCATGGTAGCATTTTTCAATAGTTTACTATAAAAGCAACATCACAGTGACTTGTTTTCACAATATAGCCAAAACAATATACATCCTCAAACTGAAATATTGAATATTGCATTTACCTCCCCTCACTGTGTTGCAAAACAATGGAAAGATCCCCAAGAAATGCAACAAAAATTGCATGGACTCTTATCATATATTAGGCAAAAATACAATGTAGACAAGGCCATATATTTCTGAACGTAATATATAGGAAGAGTGAAACAATGAGACCCTCAAAAGAGAATTCTATAGGTCAACATTTCCTAGCTATTTGAATTAAATAAAACCAATTGAAAAGGTGGCAAGAACACATAAGAATATGTGCAAGTAAAGCATCAAGGACAAATGAGGAAACCTAAGGTACATATAGGTACGAAAATTAGATAACACAACATAGATGTAGAATTTTAAACTTATTATTCAAATGCAATAGGATTTTTTTGAGAATGTTTCTATAGTATCTACATATATAGTTTAATATACTGAGATGTCCAAAACATCTCATTGACTTATATAACTTTTGGTACGTGTACATATACGTACATATGTACATATACATATAAATATACATATATATATACATATACATATACATATACATATACATATACATATACATATACATACACTTTTTGTCCTTTGTTTATTGTTTTCAATTATCTCTATGCATCTTTGGCATTATACCATTTATCCCACAATACTGGTTTACAATTTTTTGGCAAAGCTGGACATTGAAATAATTTTTTCTAACTAAATCTTCACTTTCGGGCACTTATAGCGACTAAACTGTGAGAAATTTGGAGATGATGCAAACTAGAGATTTGTGAAATTTTGTTTGTAGATTCTAAATATATTTTTTTCAAAATTTTTGGAATCAGATTTCACCTCTTTTTCCATCTCCTTCGAAAACTAGTTTTTTTCATAAAACAACATTTTTAAGGAGTGACGCTCACTTTATAATGCATAATTTTTTTTCCATGAAGGATAAAATTCTAATTCTTTCAAATTTAGAATTGTAACTCTGATATCTAGTGCTTCCAATTGGTTAGATATTTTTTTATTCAATATTTTTTCTTTAATCAAGTTTCGAAGTCAAACCAATTACAATTCAGACATAGGCGGACCATATAACGTGTAACTTTTTTTGTATGTATTGAAATTTAGTTTTTTTTGTTGGATCAAGGAATTCAATATCTGGTGCTCTCATATTTTTCAATTTTTTTTGATAATCTACTATTTTTCCACATGTACAGAACAAAAAGCCTAATTTTTGGTGAAAAACGTATGTTTAAGAAAACTAAAAAAAATACATAATAAAACAAAAACATATTAAAATTATATTCGTTGGATAGCTTGTTCTAAGGAATACCTGATTCTAGTGGGTGTTTGAGGGAACCTCCAAGGGTGATCAAGCCCCCAAGGTTTCGATCGAACTAGGGTTAATTCTAACCCCCTTTCAGAAAGGGGTTTTCATTGTGTTTTTTGGTGGGATGGTAGGAACTTGCATTGAATGGGTTCGCTCGAACCTAGGTTCTAGTGAACCCTCTTTTGGTTCATTCACACCTATTAGTTCACTCGAACCCCACAAATGAAATTTTTTGGCATGGGGTCATTTTTTTCAACTTTTCCTTCCTCACTCCAATTGTAAACTACTTTTGTGGGTTCACCCATTACCATAGGAGTAGTTGTAGTTAGATCTTCTTTCTTTCACCTAAAAATATGGCTAGGGTTAGTAATTTTTTTTCCCTTCATTTATTGTTTATACATATACATATACATATGCATATACATATGCATATACATATATACATGTACATATACATATACAACATTGTGAAACTTAAAATAATTCATTACATTTACAATTCATTTACTAAATATATTTATTGATATGTGAACATTATATAGTTGGCATCGATGAATATATTTTTTGGAGCACCCATGTCGAAGTATACGTATACATAGCATGCAATGCACATAATCATCATGTCAAAAAATTTGAGGCACACACATCAAAACACTCTTTCCTTGCAGAGTATGTAGTCACAAGTGCTATAAATCCATAGCAAACAACATGACTTGTAATTTCTTGGCAAATGCCATGAATTATAAAGTCATGAAAAACACCCAAAATTTCATAGCACCTTCCTGCATTCTCTATAGGGAAAAATAGCTCCTCCTTTTCTTCATCCTCACAATCTCAAGCACAATGTGTGGTTCGTAAAGATTTGGCTAGTGAACTGTATAACCCATGATTATAATTATCTAGATTTCTATCTGCAAAAATATCATGCTCATTAGGGAAAAATAGTTTCATGTTTATCAATCACATGGCATGAGCTTGATGCGTAGAGGCTTCATGAAACATTCCACACTCTTGACACCCTGATTCTTAATCACATCAATTGTTTCATGAAGCCTTTGTGCATCAAGATCATTTCTCTTGTCATGAATGGCTAGTGTTTTCTCGCGCAAGGGTTAATGCATGATGCATTGTTGTACGGTGATATAAAAGGAAGTAAATGCAGTGTTCAATATTGTATCATGAAAAATTATAAAAGCATACATGGGAAAAGGGTCAAAAATAACATTGGACAACATTAATTTTAACATACAGTTCATATTCCATACCATTCCCTTTGAATGGATTTTAACTTAAATTTATCAAAACCACATGAACCAATAAGCTATACAAAATGTGTATAACAACAAAGATGCACACAAATAACTAGCCCCAATAACCAGGGAAAAAAAACATAGAAATACCTAGAAAAATTGAGACTAGTTCAAAGGTAGAGGTCAATGCCATGTTTGTAGTTTATACCAATCTACAAAATTCTATAATTTTGAAAGTTAAAAATAATTCTTGTCACAAGGACAATAGAATAAGGAATTCGTAAAGTGCCATGCCAAGAAAAAATATTGAAACATGGAGAATAGAACGGGTGACTACAATAATGAACATTTCGTTATGGGAAAGTGGGAAAAACAACATCATGAAACATATTGATACAAGACAAGCAATCTATGTAACAGTTGGCTTGTCAATTCAAAATTGGAGCTACATTATCTAGCACTAAATGTTATAGAGAAATAGAGAAAATGTAAAATAGTTGTTACAAAAACACTCAAAACTGACAGGTAAATGAGCAATGACTAGGAACCCACATTAAATAGAACCTCAATAGAGATAGGAAAACATACAAAGATGCAAGAAATTGAAAGTAGCCAAAAGGTACAGATCAACAACATGTTTGCAGTTTATAGCAGGCTACAAAATTTCAAAATTTACAAGAGGTAAACTATGGCAATAAACAATTTGTCACAGGGGTCTTCAAGCAGAGAAGGGGAAAAAAATATGATGAAAGATATTGATAGAGGAAAAGTAATCTATGTAACAGTTAGCTTGTCAATTCTAAATTCTAGCTACATTCTTTGACACTAAATATTATAGACAATCAAGCAAATTGTAAATTTTTTTTTAGAAAAGCACTTGAGCACCATAGGAAAATGATAGATGACCAACAACCCACATTAAACATAAAATAACAATAATGAATATTTTTTTATGGGAAAAATAATATCATGAAACATATTCATAGAAGCCAAGCAATCTATCTAATAGTTGGATTGTCAATTCTAAGTTTGACCCACATTATTTGGTACTAAATATTAAAGACAAATAGGAAAATTGCAAAAAGAACTTTTAGGAAAACACTTCAAAACCATAGGAAAGTGACAGATGACCAAAAACCAACATTAAATAGAACAAGATCATAGGATGCACTATCTAGAGGATGTATTTTGACCATTTTGTAGAATCAAAGATGCTCACAAAAACCTCTGATATCGGTCACATTTCTTTTGTTGAGCCCAGTTCAAATGAAGAACCCAGTCCTAGCGAAGAAATTGTTGTTACACATTGTTTAGATATTGATAGAGTTTCAGTTTGGGGCATATTCGAGTGTACTTGAAATTTTATCAGTATGTTAACAAGGTGTAATAACATTTTCTTCACTTGCATTGGGTTCTGGATTCTTCACTTTTAATGTTGTTTGTAAGTAATTTCACATATATACATGTCCACATCTAAAAATTTTTGGGGAAAGGCTATAAAATTTCAAAATTTACAAGAGGTAAACTATGGCAATAAAAAATTTGTCACAGGGGCCTTCAAGCAAACGAGGGGGAAAAAATATGATGAAAGATATTAATAGAGGGAAAGCAATATATGTAACAGTTAGCTTGTCAATTCTAAATTCAAGATACATTCTTTGGAACTAAATATTATAGACAATCAAGCAAACTATAAAAGACATTTTAGAAAAACACTTGAGCACCACAAAAAAATGATAGATGACCAACAACCCACATTAAACATAAAATTATGATAATGAATAGTTTTTTTATGGGAAAAAGAATATCATGAAACATATTGATAGAAGCCAAGTAGTCTATCTAATAGTTGGCTTGTTGGTGTAAGTGTTCCTAGGCTTGCTTGCACAACTAACTAAGAAGACTTTTCCCTTTCTTCATCTAGGAACCTGATACCTTCTAGGTTCTTGTTAGGCTTAGATTATTAACTAAGTCCTGATCTAACTCCTCTTCAAGAGTTTCCAACCTTGTGCTTCACCTTGAAAGACTAACACCAACTTGAACTGGAAAACTCTTTCCTACACTTAGAAGACTCTAAGTGCCATCAACACAAAAAACTTTGAATTGATTGCAGGGGTGTCAAAGATACTGGAAACATGCAATACACATCCAACTAGATCCATATTGGATGGTCTTCAATCTTCTTTCTTACCGATTCCAAGATTTTGTCTTAATGAGGCCTAATTCCTTGTAGCCCTTGACAGTGACCTTTTTGTCTTTCTTGCTCAAACTTTCCAAACAACCTAGAAATTTAATTTCACATTCAGATACCCTTTTTTTTCTTCTAAAAGATTCACAAAGTTTCAGACCTCTAAGCCCTTTGTACACTGGTTTCCTATAATCTAGGTTAAATAGGGCTAAAAGACCTAATTATTAGGGTTTCACTAATTTCTTGTTCCTAACCTAATCAAATGGATTGATAGACCATCAATCCTCTTAGCATGTTAGGATATGAGCCTGCTCTACCTGAATCCGTACTTAATCCATACTATACCTCAATCCCCTGCCTATATTCTTCAATTCTTCACTGTCAAACCTCTAACCAGGCACTTTGAACTTGCCTAGGGTTTGATTTTAAATACAAGTGCACGACTCTTCATGACTCCTAATACTAAGTATATACAGACCAATGGCTCCCCTAACATTGCCATCTACTCTCAGGAAATTCCCGTGGCTAGATTTCATGGGGGAGCCATAAAAAGACTGACTGGTCAGAACAGGACCAGAAAACCCTCTAAACCTTAACTTATGAATTCAAAACACTAAACTAACTCAAATTAACTTGCTTACAAAAGAAAAAACACTTAAATCTACCCTGTAAACTCAAATCCAACACTAAATCAAAACATCTAACTCAATTAATAGCACTGTCACTCAAAGCATTCAGTGGAACACAGAAATTGCAGAGTTCTTCTATTCCAACAAAATAAAAACTTGATTACAAAAGACTAACTGCTAGCATTCGAGCCTCCTTCTTTCATAGATGCCATTTACCATGTTTTTAGGGATGTTGGTCGATCCCCCACTCCTATCTTCTAGGGGATCCAAGGTAACCGAGTTGCATGCAACATTTTCCATAATGGCAAATGTTGCCATGACAACTTTGCAAAAACATTTGGCAACTTGTCCTTATGCCATCATCCTAACTCTTAGGACCTCTATCTCCTGCATTTCAAACAACCAACTCCCTTAACTGCCTCATGGCATCTTTCTAACAACATTGATGTGTTTAGAACACATTTAAGACTCAAAATTCCAACTTAGGCTACTAAGGCTAATTAAGCTAAACTATCAATGATGACTAAACTTTGGTGAATCTTAGTCCTAATGACTAATTCACCTAACCACAGTAGTGACCTTCTAAGGTCCAAAACACACACTTACTTTGACTTGGCTAATGTCAGATACAAGCCAAAATGTCCTAAACTATGGAGGTTAGCCTAGGTGCTCCTGCACCATCCTCCCCAAAACAAAAGAGTTCAATCCACCCTTGGATTGAGTAAGTTGAGATCAATGCCCAACTTCTTGAACTATGATTCTTTGATCCATACTTCATCAGCATTAGATTGACCATGCCTTTTAATCAGACGTTCCTTGTATTCCTTGGTTCTAGTCTTCTTATAGACCCTAGTATCTAGTATACTATTAGCTTGTTTGATTGTAGCAGAAGGTAGTTTGAGCTCTTCCACATCTTGGATGACTTCATTGAGACTTTTATCCCTGTCTGGTGGTGGTCCTTTGTAATGAACCAGATCTGCAATATTGAAAATAGGGGACAGTCCACTGTCTTCTGGTAGCTCCACTCTAAAAGCATTGTTTCCATACTTTGCCAAGATAGGACAGGGACCTATCCTCTTCATCTGCAACTTGTGAGGAACTCCTTTTTGTAACCTGGACTTGTTTAGATGCACCATCACCAAGTCTCCAACATTGAACTGAACTTCTCTTCTATGTTCATCCACCTTGGTCTTATGCTTCATGTTGTTTTCTATCAATGTCTTCCTGACTGTATGATGAATCTCCTGCATTGCATACGTAGAATCATCAGCATATCCACTTCCCTTGACTCCATCCTTTAAGTCTCTTAGTTCATAAACTCCTCTAGGATGTAGACCATAGACAATTTCAAAGGGACTCTTCCCTGTTGACCTGTTCACAGTGTCATTATAGGCATACTCAGCTTGTCCAATCAACTGATCCCATTGTTGACCATACTCCTTGGTCAAGCACCTTAATAGATTTCCAAGACTTCTATTAACAACTTCGGTCTGACCGTCAGTTTGGGGATGGTATGCAGATCCAAAGATAGATTAGTTCCCAATCTCTGCCAAAGAGTCTTCCAAAAATGACTCATGAACTTGGTGTCTCTGTCTGACACAATGCTCATAGGTAACCCATGTATCCTTACTATCTCTTTGAAGAAAAGAGAGGCTATTTGACTGGCATCATTGGTTTTTTTACATGGCACAAAGTGAACCATCTTGCTGAATCTGTCCACAACTACATAAACACTATCCATGTCTTGTCTTGTCTTGGGTAACCCAACTACAAAATCCATACTCAAGCATTCCCATGGCCTATTAGGAATAGGCAGTGGTTGGTATAGGCCTGCATTTGAAGAAGTACCCTTGGCCTTTTGACATACTATACAACTTTCCACATACCTCCTAACATCTAGATTCATCCTTGGCCAATAATAGAACCTTTGAACAAGTTCTTGAGTCTTTGTGACCCCAAAGTGACCACTCAATGCACCATTATACTTTTCTTGTATCAAATTCTCTCTAATGGAACCTTTAGGGACACATAATTGATTCCCTTTAAACAAAAGATCACTTTGCAAAGTATATTCAGCATATCTACTATGAAAATGATTCTTGTATTCAACACATACCTTATAAATGTCTACAAAATCTTCATCATCTGCATATAGATCCTTGAAATGATCTATTCCCATGCTCTTCAACTGAATTTCTTGTATGGTGAGGACTCTTCTACTGAAGGAATTTGCCACCTTGTTGAGTACTCCTTTCTTGTGCTTGATATTAAAAGTGTAAGCTTGCAGGTATTCAACCCACTTCATGTGTTTGTGACTCATTTTCTCTTGTGAATTCAAGAAACTAAGTGCTTGGTTGTCTAAATACACTATGAATTCCTTGGGAAGCAAGTAGTGCCTCCACTTCCTTAGAGCCTGGACCAATGCATACATCTCAAGGTCATAAGAAGAATACTTCTTCTTAGCTTCACTTGACTTTTCTGAATGAAAAGCCACCGGTCTGCCCTCTTGACTGAGAACAGCTCCAATAGCCACATTGCTTGCATCACACTCAATAGTGAATAGCTTCTCAAAACTTGGTAACACCAAAATAGGTTGGCTAGCTATCTTTTCTTTCAACAACTCAAAAATTTTGTTAGCTTGCTCATTCCACACAAATTTAGTCTTCATCCCTCCTTTAATGGTATCTAACATAGGAGCACAAATAGCACTAAATTGTCTTATGAATTTCCTATAATATTGAGCAAGGCCATGAAAACTCCTTACCTCTGTTGCTGTCCTTGGAGTAGGCCAATTTAGGATGGCTTCCACTTTTCTACTGTCCATCTTCAAGTTACCATGTGATAATACAAATCCAAGGTACACCAGCTCTGTTTTGATGAATTCACACTTTTCTAAATTGATCATCAACTTCTCCTCCTGCAGCTTCTTGCAAACCAACTCTATCTGTTTGAGATGCTCTTCTCTTGTTTTGCTATAAATTAGTATATCATCAAGATACACCACTACAAATTTTCCAATGTAGTCTTTGAGGCTTTCATTCACGAGTCTCATGAATGTGGAGGGGGCATTAGACAACCCAAATGGCATAACCAGCCACTCATATAAACCCTCATTGGTTTTGAAAGTTGTTTTCCACTCATCTCCCTCATGTATTCTGATTTGGTGATAACCACTCTTTAAGTCTATCTTGGTATAGTACTTTGCTTCACCTAGACAATCCATTAGGTCTTCAATCCTAGGGATAGGGAACCTATACCTAATGGTTATCTTATTTATGGCCCTTGAATCAGTACAAATCCTCCATTCCCCTCCCTTTTTAGGTGCTAGGATAGTGGGTACTACACATGGACTAATGCTCTTCCTAATGAGACCTTGGTTTAGGAGCTCTTGTACTTGTCTAGCTATTTCCTCATTTTGTTGAGGGGTCATCTTGTAGGCTACCTTATTTGGTAGGGTAGCCCCTGGTATCAAGTCTATCCTATGACTTATGGCTCTTTTAGGGGGTAATGCTGCTGGTTGTCCACTACTTACAATGCCTTCATAGGTCTGCAACATTTTCTGTATTTCTTTAGGTAACTCTGGCTTCTCAGCTGCTTGGTCATTACTTACCTCCCTTGGCCTTAACATCACTGCATAGCCAACTCCTTCCCCTTCTTCCAAGGCTTCTAAGAACTCTTTTTCACCAACCATGAGCAGATTAGGACCTGCTGTCTTCAGCTCTGCATCCTCTAACAGTGACTGAATCTTGAATGTTACCTTATCCTTCTTGAAAGTGTAAGAGTTCTTCACTCCATCATGCATAGCTTGGCGATCAAATTTCCATGGTCTACCTAGGAGCAAGTGACATGCATCCATAGGCAACACATCACACAAGACTTTGTCCTTGTACCTTCCAATTGAGAACTCCACCCATGCTTGTTCATTTACCAAGACATGTTGGCCTTTATTGAGCCATGTGACCTTGTAAGGATTGGTGTGGGGTATCCTTGTCAACTTTAGCTTGCTGACTATCTCCTCTGACACAATATTGTCAGTAGACCCTGAGTCAATGATGACTCTACATACTTTCCCCATCATTTTACACTTTATCCTAAACAGGGACCTCCTTTGGCTTGGCTCCTCTTTAACCTGCTCCTTGATCAAATTTCTCCTCATCATGAGGTTCTCACCTTCCTCAGAATGTTTCTCTGCTACATTTGTCTCATCATGAACTAGATTAGTTCTCTTATCACCTCCATGCGAAGTACTAACCTTCTCTGGACACCTATAGGCAGGGTGTCCCATTTGATTGCAGTGATAACACTTCATATTGGTAAAGTAACTGCCTCTTCCTTGTCCACCACTTCTTCCTCTAGAGCTAGAGCCTCCTCCTCTACTACCTCTACTAGAGCTTCCTTCTTGCTACTCAGAGTACCTGACTTCTCCTTGAGCCCTTGATTCTAAACTCCTTCCACCATAGCCACTCCCTTACCTCTACTCTTGGAGGTTTGCTCTTGCTTCCTTTCACCTTTCTCCTCTATCTTTAAGGCCATTTGATAACATTGGCGGATAGTTTTGAAGTTCACTAGGCTCATGTCTTCTTGAATAGACCATTTAAGTCCATTCAAATACCTTGCTAGCTTGATGCTTTCATCTTCAACCACCTTTGATCTGAGGCACAACTTTTGGAACTCCTCGGTGTATGTTTGAACATCCAAATCTTATTGTCTAAGATTATGTCTCCTCCTATGCAACTGGACTTCATAGTCATCAGGTAGGTAGGTCTGCTTTATTTTGGTTACCATGCCTCTCCATGTAACTATAGAACCCTTTCCTTCTTTCTCTCTTTCACCTTGCACAAACTTCCACCATGTGAGAGATGAACCTCTCAACCTTGACTTGGCCACCTTTACTTTTTGGGCTTCTGTTATACCATCACATTCAAAGTGATTCTCTATACTTTCAATCTAGTCCATGACTGAATCAGGATCCATTTGTCCACTAAATAGTGGCACACCTTCCAAAGCTTTGCCACTTAAGGCCTGCAGTGCCTTCAAGAAGGGTTCTTCGGAAAGAATAGGGTTAGGTGTTGGAGCTTCCTCCTCCAAGTCCAATTCCTTTTCCTTTGCTTCCTTCTCTTCCTTCAGATCTATCTTATCCTTTACTTTGTCTGCCTTTTCTTGGACTTCATCCAAGAGCTTCTCCATTCGGGACAACCTTTCTCTTAGCAGCCGGTTATCCTCTTCTTGTTCTTCTACCTTCTTGGCTAACTCAGCATTAGTCACCATGGTTCTATCTTCCTCTGGTGTATTCTCTCCTACTGATTTAGTGGGTTGCAACATCAATCACAAGCTTGATCAAACTTTGCTCTGATACCAATATGGTGTAAGTGTTCCTAGGCTTCCTTGCACAACTAACTAAGAAGACTTTTCCCTATCTTGATCTAGGAACTTGATACCTTCTAGGTTCTTGTTAGGCTTAGATTATTAACTAAGTCTTGATCCAACTCCTCTTCAAGAGTTTCCAACCTTGTGCTTCACCTTGAACTGGCAAACTCTCTCCTACACTTAGAAGACTCTAAGTGCCATCAACACACAAAACTTTGAATTGATTGAAGGGGTGTCAGAGATACTAGAAACATGCAATACACATCCAACTAGATCCATATTGGATGGTCTTCAATCTTCTTTCTTACCGATTCCAAGATTTTGTCTTAATGAGGCCTAATTCCTTGTAGCCCTTGACAGTGACCTTTTTTTCTTTCTTGCTCAAACTTTCCAAACAACTTGGAAAAAAAATTTCACATTCAGATACCCTTTTTGTTCTTCTAAAATATTCACAAAGTTTCAGACCTCTAAGCCCTCCGTACACTGGTTTCCTATAATCTAGGTTAAATAGGGCTAAAAGACCTAATTATTAGGGTTTCACTGATTTCTTATTCCTAACCTAATCAAATGGATTGACAGACCCTCAATCCTCTTAGCATGTTAGGATATGATCTTGCTCTACCTGAATCTGTACTTAATCTGTACTGTACCTCAATTCCTTGCCTATATTCTTCAATTCTTCACTATCAAACCTCTAACCGGGCACTTTGAACTCGCCTAGGGTTTGATTTTAAATATAAGTGCACGACTCTTCATGACTCCTAATACTAAGTATATACAGACCAATGGCTCCCCTAACATATCCATCTACTCTCAGGAAATTCCCGTGGCTAGATTTCATGGGGGAGCCATAAAAAGACTGACTGGTCAAAACAAGACCATAAAACCCTCTAAACCTTAACTTATGAATTCAAAACACTAAACTAACTCAAATTAACTTGCTTACAAAAGGAAAAACACTTAAATCTACCCTATAAACACAAATCCAACACTAAATCAAAACATCTAACTCAATTATTAGCACTATCACTCAAAGCATTCGGTGGAACACAAAAATTGTAGAGTTCTTCTATTCCAACAAAATAAAAACTTGATTACAAAAGACTAACTGCTACCATTTGAGCCTCCTTCTTTCATAGATGCCATTTACCATGTTTTTAGGGATGTTGGTCGATCCCCCACTCCTATCTTCTAGGGGATCCAAGGTAACTGAGTTGCATGCAACATTTGCCATAATGGCAAATGTTGCCATGACAACTTTGCAACAACATTTGGCAACTTGTCCTTATGCCATCATCCTAACTCTTAGGACCTCTATCTCTTGCATTTCGAACAACCAATTCCCTTAATTGCCTCATGGAATCTTTCTAACAACATTAATGTGTTTAGAACACATTTAAGACTCAAAATTCCAACTTAAGCTACTAAGGCTAATTAAGCTAAACTATCAATGATGACTAAACTTTGGTGAATCTTAGTCCTAATGACTAATTCACCTAACCATAGCAGTGACCTTCTAAGGTCCAAAACACACACTTACTCTGACTTGGCTAATGTCAGATACAAGCCAAAATGTCCTAAACTATGGAGGTTAGCCTAGGTGCTCCTGCACCACTTGTCAATTCTAAATTTGAGCCACATTATTTGGTACTAAATATTAAAGACAAATAGAAAAATTATAAAAAGAACTATTAGGAAAACACTTCAGAACCACAGGAAAGTGACAAATGATAGAAAATCAACATTAAATAGAAAAAGATCATAGGATGCACTATTAGGAGGACGTATTTTGACCATTTCGTAAAATCAAAGATGCTCACAAAAACCTTTGTTGTTGGTAACATTTCTTTTGTCGAGCCCAGTTCAAATGAAGAACCTAGTCCTAGTGAAGAAATTGTTGTTACACCTTGTTTAGATACTGATAGAGCTTTAGTTTAGGGCGTATTCGAGTGTACCTTAAATTCTATTAGTATGTTGACAAGGTGTGACAATATTTTCTTCACTTGCGTGTTGGGTTCTTCATTTGAATTAGATTCTTCAATTTGAATGTTGTTTGTAAGTAATTTCACATACATACATGTCCACATATAATTTTTTTTGGGGAAATATTTAAAATCACATCAAAACACTTAAGAATCATAGGAGAATGAAACATGATTGGAAACCCTAAAATTTCACAATTTAAAAAATTGAAAACAATCCTTCTTACAAGAATAATAGAATAATTTGTTACAAGGAGCTTCAATAGATCAAGGAAAAAGAGTATCATGTAACATATTGATACAAGACAAGAAATCTATGTAACAACTGGCTTGTCAATTATAAATTCAAGTTACTTTATCTAGCACTCAGTATTATAGACAAATAGGGAAATTGTAAAAGAACTATTAGTTAAACATACATACATGCATATACATATATATATACACATGTATATATATTTATATTACACATATATCTATGTGTATATATAAATATAAATAAATAAATAAATATATATATATACAATGTGAATTGTATGTGAAAATCAATGCTTCAAAACATAGAAAAATACATATACGCATATATATATTGAAGAAAAATAGAGTAATTGTATTAGAGGTATTAGAATAACACTTATTTCTAACTAAATATTATACACAATAATTGGCACTAAATATTAAAGACAAATAGGTAAATTGCAAAAGGAACTCTTAGGGAAACACTTAAGAACCATAGGAAAATGACAGAATTGGAGAGACAAAAAAGAGGTTTAGATTAGAAGAGGATCATAGGATGCAAAATCAATAGGATGTATTTTGTCCATCTCACAGGATAGGCAATACTCAAAAGATCCTTTTCTATTGCTCACATTTGTTTTGGAAAACCCAGTTCAAGACAAAAAGGGAAATTGGAAAAGAGCTATTAGAAAAACACTTAACAATCACAGGAAAATAATAGATGCTTGGAAAACCCATATTTATATTACATGTATGTATATATATGTATATATAAATATATAAAAATATTTAGATACACACACACACACATATATATATACATATATATATATATACATATTTATACATCTATATATATATTTATATATACATATATATACATATATATATATATACATACATATATATACATATATATGCATATATATATATACATACACACACATATATATACATACAATGTGAATTGTATCTAAAATATTGTTGTATTGCACCAATTTATAAATATATATATATATATATACAATGTGAACTGTATGTGAAAATCAATGCTTCAAAACATAGAAAAATACATATACGCATATATATATTGAAGACAAATAGAGTAATTGTATCAGAGGTATTAGAATAACACTTATTTCTAACTAAATATTATACACAATAATTGGCACTAAATATTAAAGACAAATAGGTAAATTGCAAAAGGAACTCTTAGGGAAACACTTAAGAACCATAGGAAAATGACAGAATTGGAGAGACAAAAAAGAGGTTTAGATTAGAAGAGGATCATAGGATGCAAAATCAATAGGATGTATTTTGGCCATCTCACAGGATAGGCAATACTCAAAAGATCCTTTTCTATTGCTCACATTTGTTTTGGAAAACCCAGTTCAAGACAAAAAGGGAAATTGGAAAAGAGCTATTAGAAAAACACTTAACAATCACAGGAAAATAATAGATGCTTGGAAAACCCATATTTATATTACATGTATGTATATATATGTATATATAAAGATACAAAAATATTTAGATACACACACACACACACACATATATATACATATATATGTATATATATATATATATATCTATACATACACACACATATATATACATACAATGTGAATTGTATCTAAAATATTGTTGTATTGCACCAATTTCCTCACAACGTAAATAAAATGTATATATGTTATTTTAAACTCTTTTTAAAATAATACGTATATATTTATATATTCAACATAAATAATACATATATATTTATATATACACACACACACACATATAGATACAATGTGAATTGTATGTGAAATGTGGGTTTTCGATCATCTGTTGTTCACCTCTGATTCTTACACTATTTTTCTAATAGTTATTTTACAATTTCTCTAAGTAGAATCATCATATAAGAGGTATTAGAATAACACTTATTCGCTACTAAATATTATAGATAGGGAAATGACAAATATTCAAAACACACATTAAATAGAACTTAAAAATATGGAGAATAGAAGAGGAAAACTACGATAATGAATAGTTTTCTATGGGGAACTAAAAAAAAAGAATATCATGAAGAACAGTTTGTTATGGAGAACTTCAAACAACTAAGAGAAAAAGGGAAATTGGAAAAGAGCTATTAGAAAAACACTTAATAATCACAACAATATGATAGATGTTCGAAAACCTAATAGTTTGTTATGGGGAACTTCAAATAGTCGAGAAAAAAAGAATATCATGAAACATATTCATACAAGACACATAACATGTTCCATCCAGACAAAATAACCATGACAAATAATAGTTATCTATAAGGAGCTTCAAATAGATGAGGGAAAAATAATATCATGAAACATATTGGTACAAGACAAGCAATCTATGTAACAATTGTGAGAGGTGCTAGAATAACACTTAAGAATCACACGTAAATGATAAAACAACGGAAACCCACATTAAGTAGAAGTTGTTAGGCCAATGGGTACCAATAATCTGTGCAAAATATGTATAATTCCATAGACCTAATTGAAAATTTGAGCTACATTACCTGGCACTAAATATTATACACAAATAGAGAAACTCTAAAAGAGCTATTAGAATAACACACACACACACACACAAACACACACACACACACACACACACACACACACACACACATATATGCAATCACTCCTATGTTAATCTACAATTTCTCCTATTTTAATAGGTATACTGCCAAAGATGCATAAAGATAACTAAAAAAAGTGGGAAAAAATTAATAACCCTAATTTTTATGAAAGAAAGAAGATTCAACTGCAATAAATTCATCCATACAGGGGCATAATCTCTATGAAGTCTCCAAAATGGGTATAATGGCAAAGACACAAACATATAACAAGGAACAATAAGGAGAGAGCGAAAGACATGAACAATAAATTAATCATTTACACAAAATACCCATGTAAAATGACTTATAGATTTTGGAGCACAACAGTCTTAAAACCCTCCAATATGCTATAAAATGGAGCCGAAGGCAACGATTTTTACAATAGTCTGTTGTCAAACCAACACCACACCAGGCTTTTTCTACAATCCAACTTAATGAATATACTTTCTCCCACATGTCACAACACATCAATGTTAAAACCCTCCAACTTGCTATCAAAAGGAACAATAAGTAGAGAATGAAAGACATGAACAATAAATTAATCATTTGTGCAAAATACCCATTTTAAATGGCCTATAGATTTTGGAGCACAATAGTTTTCAAATCCTCTAATCTACTAAAAAATAGAGCCATAATAGTCTTCTATCAAACCAAATCCACAATGGCTCTTTCCACAATTCAACTTAATCAATATATTTTTTGGCACATTTCAGAGTATACTTTCCCACACTGCAACATTACAAACAATAAACGAAGAGCATAAAAATTACTAACCCTAACCATAATTTTTGATGAAAGAAAGAAGATTTAACTACAATAAATCCATCCATATAGAGTCATAGTCTCTTTGAAGTCTCCAAAATGGGTATAACGACAAAAATACAAACATATAACAAGGAACAATATGTTGAGAGCGAAAGACATAACAATAAATTAATCATTTATGAAAAATACCCATGTAAAATGACTTACATATTCTGAAGCACGATAGTCTTACAACCCTCCAATATAGTATAAAATAGAGCCGAAGGTGATAATTTTTACAATAGTCTGCTATCAAACTAACACCACAATGGCTCTTTCGACAATGCAACTTAATCCCTATACTTTCTCACAAATTTCACAACACATCAGTATTAAAATTTTCCAACTTGCTATCAAAAGGAACAATAAGCAGAGAACAAAACACATGAACAATAAATTAATCATTTATGCAAAATTCCCATGTAAAATGACTTACAAATTTTAGAGCACAATAGTTTTAAAACCCTCCAATCTGCTAAAAAATGGAGCCACAATAGTCTGCTATCAAACCAACACCACAATGGCTCTTTTGACAATGCAACTTAATCAATATATTTTCTGGAACATTTTGAACTATACTTTCTCACACTACAACATTGAATATTGCATTTACTTTGTCTGTTGTCGTCATACAATAATGACAGGATGTTCTAGCCCTTGCCCGAGCAAACACTTAGCATTCTGCTTCTGTGCATCGAGGCAACCAACTCAACCACAACCAACCCATGTAATTAACAAGCAAGCCACGTCCTCATAAAAAACATCGGTGAAATAGTCACTAGCTGACAGATCTCCAACGTCAAAAAATTGAATTCATGGCTGGGTTGACAAAAATCCTAGTGGAAACTTCAAACAAATAGCCCATCAACTAATAAGATCTTTCATAAAACTATAGTCCATTTTTTACACAAGAAAATAAATAAATACTATTTAATCAAATATTTATGAAAGTAGAATTGTTATATTAGTTTTTGTCTATCATCTAATTTCCATTGCTTAGAGAAAGATCTTCAAATTGGCTTTCAAATTGCATGATTATATTTTCATATTTTAAAGCTATAATAAATCACACTATGGATTTATGTATACAATTTGTCTTTCTACTGCTTTTAAAAAACTTACCACCATAGTTAATTTGTTCGACAAGTTGATAGAGTTTACAAGAGAGAAGGTTCCCTTAAAGGTTTAGCTATTTATGGCCTAAAGGATTTAGTTGAATTCATTTCCCATATTCATCTTTTCAGTATTGGGGGCCATAAAATTCTTTCAAGATGAGTTGATTTTTTATTGTATTGGTCTCCTTCTTAACTTGAAACCAAATTTATTTTGTTAATTTATTTGATAGTCCTTGTGATTAATTTATAAATTATAATAAATACTTTGACAAAAAAATTCATTCTATTCACAACATGCATAAAATTCATAATTTTTCCTTTTATTTAATTGGTTAATGACATGGTAATTCTAGGAGGATTAGGATAATTTTTTCCTTTTATTTAATTGGTTATTGAAAAGAAAATGAAAAAAGGAAATTAATGTTCATGAATGAGCAAATAAAGTAATATGATAAAATATGTAAAAGATATAACAAGACTACTCATATTGTCTTGAATGTACATGTCATGTTTATATTGTGACACCAAACATTTTTTTGAGATTGGTATCTATCTTGAGGTTGTGGGGGAAGCTATATATAGTGTGGGGTGGTACATGTAAAAGGCCCAATATGTTCTTAATTATATCATCCTTATTAGCATATAAGTTAGAAATTAACATTAATTCTGTATTTGACTTCCTCGTAGAAAGTAAGATTGTCAAAGAATACCAATAATCAAAAGTTTCTCTAGATAAATAGATTTGGTGATCTCCAAGATAATGAGAAAAAAATTACCTTTTCTATGGGATGCAATGGTAGCATGGATGCATGTGGTACACATAGGCTTATAATGCTCAAATATTGTTGTGTACATAGTGTAATAAAAATGACTGCAAGTAATTTAATGAGTGGTAACAACATGTATTCATAGTTCTACTCAAGAAAATTAATGTTCATGAATGAGAAAATTAGGTAATTTGGTAATATATAAAAAAAATGGGACAAGCCTACTCATACTGTCTTGAATGTACATGTCATATGTTTATATTGTGGCACCAAACTTTTTTTTGGGATTGGTATATGTCTTGGGGTTGTGGGGAAAAACTATTTTTATGTAGTGGGGGGTGCTACATGCAAAAGGAAAGTTGATATGTTATTAGCTATGTCATTCCTATAAGCATATAAGTCAAAAATTAACATTGATCCTTTTTTTTCTTCCCCACAAAAAGTAAGATCGTCAAAAATACCAACAATTAGAAGTTTCTTTAGATAAATAGATCTGGTGATCTTTGAGATAATGAAAAAAAAGTTACCTTTTCTATGGGATACAATGGTAGCATGGATGCATGTGGTTCATAGGATTATAATGCTCAAATATTGTTTTTGTGTACATAGTGTAATAAAAATGATTGCAAGTAATTTAATGAGTGATAAGTGTTGAACACATGGAATACTGAGAGGGGAGTGAATCAATATTCTATTAAACCATTTAAACATTAGCCATCCAATTAACAAAGCATATACAACTATTATAAGGAAAGAAAACATGAAAACATCCACAACACCACATAACGCATGAACACCGTGATTTTTAACAAGGAAAACTCAAAATGGGAAAAACCATGGTGAGGGTTAGCTCATAATATATTATAACCGGTGATAGTATATTATAGAAATGCTCACTGTAGGTGGACTTGATGTCCATAGAAAAAATATAGAAGAAAGAGGGGTGGCTCATAGCCTATTTTGAACTATTACAAAAGCATCTACAATATGTAGGAATGCAATTCCAATGAAGCACAAAAACAACTTTGCACTAATCTGGATCAACGCTCTGCTTTGCTCTGCATTCACACAATTCTGATCTCAACATTCACAACTTGTATTTTCTTTGATAAAATTTGCATCACACATCTTGCATACAATATCTCTCTATTTTTCATTCAAAATACTGAAAAATCCATCATATATATTTGCATCAAGTGTAACATCAATTAGGTTGGCCTAATGGGATGTAACATACAAAATTCAATTTGTCGATTCCAAACCTTAAATAATCCACAACATGCGCTTGAATTCAAAACTCAAAATACCTTAAGATAGGTCAACATGGACCTATAATAGATCCCACATAAAGGCTCAACTGATTTGTAATTAAAGAGCTACAAATAATTTGCACTTTACTCTCAACTACAAATTTTACCCCGATCCAACAAAATTACGTGGTTATGAATCTTAACCGTTGAAATTATGACAAAAGAGTTCACTTATACTTTATCTAGATTCAAAAGACATAAACCAATTGCTTAATTATCGTAAACAGGGAACTCAAAGAATCAAAATACTGGAAGAATTATGAGACAAAGAAGAAATAGAGAGATCACACTTGATAATGAAGTTTGCTCAATTTGAGCTACGTCTCCAGGTCCGCTTCTCAATGTTGGACCGCTTTATTGATATCACCAAGCAAAAGCCTTCTTACAATATCAAGCTTCCAAAACCCGCATAAAACTCCTCACAATCTCTCACTCTCAATTTTACAATTTTTGGTGTACAAAAACACCTTGTAAATTCCCCTCCAAACACTTTCTAAAGTTCCCTTACAAAAGCATAAAAATTCCCTCAAACACCTGAATCATTTTCAAGCACCTACACCCCTCTTTTTATACATGAAATAAGCCTAATTGGGCTTAACCAACAAAACCACATGATACCCCCCTTAACCATTTGTAAATAGATTATTTTTTCTTTTAATTGCCTTTAGGTTTAGTTGTTTAGGTGGGTTTTTGGCCATGTAGGCCTATTTGATTAGTTAGTTGTGGCTTTAACATACACCATAAATAAAACACCACACAAATATAATTATGAACGGGTTGTGGTGTAATGGTGGCTATACATTTTAACACCCCCGTGATTGGGAGTTCCAATCTTGTCGCGACCATTTTAACTATCATTTGGAATTTTCAATACATCTGTGGACATCAAATCTACAAATGGTTAACAATATTAACATAATATCATCATGTTAGTCCTTTGAAAAACATTAGATTTAACATCCCTATGAAATACTTGACTATGATAAAATATGCAAACTAGATAAAACAAAGATAATGAAATGTAAGCATATAAAATATAATCAAAA